>FNXX01000432.1:2500-7500 GCA_900108845.1 Iljinskaea planisiliqua | reverse complement strand
TGGTAAGGAACTCGCACGTGATCCAATGGTCTTGGACCAGACACGTGTCTGGTCCGTATAAGGTCGTGGTTCATGTATCCGTGTATAGGAGTGGGTGGGTCGGAGTAATGCGGCTTGGCCATGTAATGCGATCGGATCAAGGCCTTTAACCGGATCCAGTAAGTGCCATAACCGTACGTACAACTGGGCCTAAGTCCATAGGCAAGGGATGCGGAACTCGCCATGCCTTTGCGACCCACGAGAAACTGGCACGCACGAAGGGTGCAAACAGACAGGTCGCATGGAAGAACAGGCATGACCTGGGAACCATCGCGACTGTTCGGTAGGGAGAAAAAACCAAATCCTCCAAGAGGAGGAAGTCTAAGAAAACCACATTGGAGACTACTCCGCTAGGAGTAAGAACTTCCAACCATGTTGTTAATGCCCCAACTGGACCTGCGGTCAGGAATGGGAATACCGGTATGGTACTTCCTCCCTCAACCACTCTGACCCGGACGGGGGTGGTCGGGATTGAGCATGTGGAAGATGAGAAAATGGCCAAGTCATCCAACATGGAACGGGACCATGTTGGTAAGGACACCGGGGCTGATGGTGTGAACCAACCCGCAACTCCTTCTACGGAAGAGATGTGGGCAGCCCTGAAAACGGTCATGACTCAGTTGACCACATTGACTCAGACCCTCACCCCGGCTGAGAATCCTACCGTGGGTCAGTCCACGGGAAAGGAAACTACCAGAGTTCAGAAAGGGGCCCAGCAAGTCGAGGATGAGGAAGTGGTTGAAATAAACCCGCCTCGTGTGGTCCGTAGAGTGGACTGTTTGAGTCTACTGGATCACATTTCTCGTTTGAGAACAGAACACTTCAAGGGGAGCATAGACTCCGTTGAAGCAGATGAGTGGAGGAGCCGTCTAGTATGGAACTTCAGCTCGACCCGATGCCCTGAGGACTACAGGAAGGACATAGCAGTCCATTTCCTGGAAGGGGATGCCCATAACTGGTGGCTTACTGTGGATAAGCGCACTGGGGACAAGCTAACGTCTTTTGCGGAATTTGAGACAGAATTAAACCGAAATACTTTCCAACCGAGGCATGGGATTGGATAGAAAGTAAATTCCGTGAACTCACCCAAGGCCGGAGAACGGTACGGGAATATGAGGAGGAATTTAACCGTCTACGCAAATACGTAGGACGGGAATTTGAGGAGGAGTCTACCCAGGTCAAGAGGTTTTTCCGTGGACTTAAGGTCGACCTCCGGGTCCACTGTGCGGTTCGGAAGTTCGCTTCCATATCAAAACTAGTGGAGAGGGATGCTTTGCTTGAGGTCATCCTGGCTGAGGAAAGCCGGGTGAAGGCCCAGGCAAAGACTGGACAAGGGAATAAGCTTGGAGGCCACAAAAGAAAGTGGGACCAGGAAAAGGATGGCCCGCAGCCATTCGATTGCCCCAGTGCGGCCGAAAGCACTATGGAAAGTGCTGGAGGGGGGGTGTGTGTGCCAAGTGCGGCAGGATAGACCATGATGTCTTGAACTGCCCTAGGCTGAGAGAAGGGATGACCAGTGAATCGGGTAAGACCTGCTATCACTGCGGTAACACCAGCCATTTTGCAAGGGAGTGTCCCAGGCAGCAAGGGGGTAGGCAGGGAAACCCTAGAAGTAATCCTGGTGGGGCAGCTCCTGTGACTCAGCCGCAAGGCCAGCTGGGATGCCACGGGTTGACGAGCTTTCTAAGGATACTGAGGAACCTAGTACCTTCAATGCAATCACTGGTACGTTATGACCCGAGCCTAGTCTTTAAGATTTTATGCATTGCATTAGAATAATGATGGGGGGTAGAAATCCCTAGCATTCTGGGAATGTGTAGGGACTCTGAATATAGGTGGACTCGAAGCACACACCTTATTTGATTCTGGAGCTACACATAGTTTTGAGTCTTTGGTATTAAGGGGAAGCTCAGGATGGAGGCCACCATGGAGGGGAGCATAGTGAATTTGGCTGGTGCTCAAGTCATGCTTCCCCTGGGGCTGATAAGTAAGGCCCAGGTCCTTGTTAAAGGAACCGAAATGCCTGTTGACCTCATAGTCATCAAACTCAAGAATCACGAGGTGATCTTGGGAATGGACAGGTTGGGAAGATCCAAGGCGACTCTTGACTGCCACCGGGACGTGTGCGGTTTGAGAGGGACGAGGGGACGTTGGAATTCCAAGGAATCCGACCATCCTTGGGAAGCTTGTTGGTTTCGGCCATTCAAGCAAAGAGGATGTTGATGAAGAGGCAGACTAGATGGTACCATACCGGTTGTCAGGGAGTTTGGGGATGTGTTCCAGTCCTTGACTTGCCACCTGATAGGGCGGATCCATTCACCATGGAACTGGAACAAGGTACGACACCACTATCTAAGGCTCCTTATAGATTGGCTCGGGCCAAATTGGCTGAGCTTAAGAAGCAGTTAGAGGAATTGCTTGAGAAAGTGTTGGATATGGCCATGACTGTGCTAACCGGAAAGGGAGTTAAATTCGTGTGGTCGGAAGCATGTGAGAAGAGTTTTACGAAACTCAAAGACATGCTGACTAAAGCACCGGTCTTGGCCCTACCAGGGGCCAATGAACCATATATGGTGTACACGGATGCTTCCATCACAGGCTTGGGGTGTGTTCTAATGGAGAAGGATCGAGTGATCGCTTATGCATCAAGGCAACTCCGGGACCATGAAGGAAACTACCCCACACATGATTTGGAGATGGTGGCAGTGGTGTTTGCTTTAAAGATTTGGCAAGGACACCAAGTGCCAAGTGGGTTGCTACAAAGCCTACCCATCCCGGAATGGAAGTGGGACCACATCACAATGGACTTTGTGACTGGGTTGCCCACGACCAAGACCAAAAAGGATGCGGTCTGGGTTGTTGTAGATCGACTCACTGAGTCCGCTCATTTCATGGCCATCAAGAAAACTGATGGAGTGGAGAAGTTGGCCAGGAAATACATCAACGAAATCGTAAGACTTCATTGTGTACCGGCTACTATCGTCTCGGATAGGGATGGCCATTTCACTTCACACTTCTGGCAAGCAGTCCAGAAGGCTTTGGGAACAAAGGTGAAGATGAGTACAGCCTATCATCCACAGACTGACGGTCAGTCAGAAAGAACCATACAAACCGTGGAGGACATGTTGAGAGCCTGCATCCTAGAGTGTGGAGACTCGTGGGAAAGGTACTTACCTCTGGCTGAATTTGCTTATAATAATAGCTATCAGTCAAGTATAGACAAGTCCCCCTATGAGGCATTGTATGGGAGGCCATGCCGAACTCCATGATGCTGGACCCAAGTTGGGGAAAAGAAGCATAACCGGTCCGGCCATTGTGGATCAAACCACTGAAAAGATCAAGATCCTCAAAAAGAAAATGAAAGAGGCACAGGACCGGCAGAAAAGCTATGCGGACAGAAAGAGGAAAGATCTCGAGTTCCAAGAAGGGGACTGGGTCTACCTCAAGATGATCACCTTCAAAGGCCGGGCTAGAGTATCAAAACGGGGGAAGTTGACCCAAGTTAACCTAGGACCATTTAAGGAAGATCAGAACGGTGGCCTACAAGTTAGACCTACCGGTGGAAATGGAAGCATTTCATGATGTGTTCCATGTTTCCCAACTCCAAAAAAGCTTGTCTGACCGGGATGTACTCGAACCTGAGTTGCCACCGGATCTAAAACCGAATATGACCTTGGAAACAAGGCCAGTGAGGATTGAGGACCAGATGGAAAAGGCAACCAGGAAGAAAACTGTTCCTATTGTAAGGGTAGTGTGGACCTGCAACGGGAAGGAAGAAACAACTTGGGAAACCGAGGATAAGATGAAGACTGTGTACCCAGAATGGTTTGAGATGGCCATGCAGGAATATCAGTCGGATTCGGGGACGAATCCCTCATTGGTGGGGAAGACCTATAATGTCCCCAACTCCCACTAAGGCCCTGAGTACGGACCATGAGGCCAGAGAGAATGACCGGGTAAAAAGACTTTGGTCATAAGGGACATGGTCCGTAAGGGTGATGGCCGGTAAGGATGTTTATTCATATCTGAGCTAGAAATGATGGGAATTAGCTAGACCCAGGTGAAACATCCGCTGAGGACAGATGGGGCAGCGCTTGATCCAGTATGGACAGTGACACTCCAGCTGGGCCAGCTGATTCAGCTCACAGCCAGCTCGGCCTGCTGGATGGAGTGACCCGCAGCTGGACCTGCTGGTGACCTAGTCAGCTAGTGGCCGGGGAGTGTCAGTCACCTCCAAAGGTGAGCTGGTGTGACAGGGGAAGGGGTGTGCGTGTGAAAGGGGATGAGGAAAGGGTGCCTTGGCGAAGGGTCACCACAAACCAAGTCAATCCTTCCCGAAGGATGCAACCATTCGCTGGTGCCTGTTCGAAAGGCCAAGGCCTCACCTATAAATACCAGACCCCCACGCCTTGTTTTGGCATCAGTTCCTGCAGAGGAAAAACCATGAGTAAGAAAGAAAGAGAGAAATACCGATTGTGATCGCAAAAGTTAGAAAGAGAGAGACTGCGACTGGGAAAGATGTCCTGTGTGAAAGAAGTTCCGGCCATTGACAAGGGGAAAAGACCCTGTCGATCCTGATCAAGTCGCAAAGGTATGTCTGACTAACCTATGTCTAACCGTTGATCCTGGATCGCCGGTGACAACCGTTGCGATTCGGAACCGGACCGATCGGGCCGTGTCTCGGAACCTTTGTCTTGTCTCTCTCTCTACCTTTCTATACGGCTGATCCCCTGAGTCTTTGGCTTCAGCCAGACTCATGTGTAAGCGATTTTTCTGGGCCTGGGTCGGGTCTTAACACCGAAAGGTTCAAGCGAATAGGATGAGGGTCGGGTCGCGTAACACACCGGATAGGACTAAGAGCCTAACTGGGTGAATCCGTAAAGGACCCCTCGGCCAGGCATAACATGAACGGGTGCCATGTGCGGATACAGCCCAGAAACACGCTGGTTGCCTGGGAAACT
>FNXX01000046.1:0-138588 GCA_900108845.1 Iljinskaea planisiliqua | reverse complement strand
CTGACTCTGATATTTGTAGACAGAGGATTAACGTAAGGATTGTTTTTCTTCAGAAGATCTGATTCTTTTCTTTGATGGATGATGCATTATATTTGACTGATTTCAATTTTTTTTTTTAAATAATGTAGATCGGATTGTCTGAGTGCAACTGATGATAGCTGGTTCACATTTCTTGGAAACTGTTTTGTGGGATCAGAAGTTGAACTTGATGACTTCCCTCCTGAGATGTTTGAGAGAGGGATTGATGCGTATGAGGAGATGGATTCATCGAAAAGAATTAGGCTTTAAAACTTCTTATGCGATGAAACTCTTGGCACAAGGTAATTTATAGTGATATTCGTTTATATATTGAACCAATTGTTCTCTTATTTTTTTCATTTTTTCTGGTGCTTGAGGGTCAACATGTTGTGACAAATCTTTCAGGGAGCTGAGGGAGTTTATTATAAACCCTGAATGTTTTGCTAAGAAAAAGGAAGCTAGAGAAAGGTTGAATGCAGCAATAACTAAGGTAATGGTAAAATCTACCTAGGTCTTTACAGATTGACAACACTTGATTTATTCTAAAACCTTTTTGTTGTACCAGAAACAACTGGCTCAGGATTTAGATGACAAGTTTGCCAAAGGTGGAGAAGAGAATAATGGGGTTACGCTGAAAAGTAAACAGAAGATTGCAATTATGAAGCAAATGGAACCTGAATCTGAATGAGTTTGTATCGAAAAAGAAAACGCATTAGAAATGAAAAGTAAAATCTAAACTCCTGTGATTGATTCTTTATAACAATGATCTATGTTTCGACGCTTATTGTTGTTCTAATTGTTTCTGCAGTGAGTTTAGAATATGATGTTGCTCTTAGAACCATGTTGATCGATGTGGATGACGATGGTCTGATTCTCTGGAAGTTGAAGTATACCAATGAAGAACCAAGACTTTTCCTTCAAGGTGTGAAAAAAACATACAAAGAGGTTGTTTATCTTAACGAAGAATATATAGTAATTTTTATCTCTTTCCTTTGTTTGTGTGTAGATATAGGGGAGCTGGACTGACGTTTGTCCTCATGAAAGGTGGTTTGCGTTTAGCCCCGAGCAGAAACCACAATTACATAGATACTTCGCTTACAAAAGGTAAATCATTTTATCTCTCTCTAAAGCTTATAAGTTCAATGAAGTTATTAAGGGGTTTTAGGGTTTAAAATTGCTTTTAGGTCAAGGATTGTCTTTGTGTGATGAGAGACAGTGATTGAGTCAGTTCCCTCAGGTAACTTAACCTCCTTAATCTGACGCTTCTTTCTCTCCTTGGGACGGGTTTGGTTTTCGGGATCTTGCTCTTTCTCTCTACAGCATTCTCCTGGCTGCAACTGGCACCTACATCATTCCCTTCAACAGCGTTCACCTCGCTGCAACTGGCACCTACATCATTCCCTTCAACAGCATTCACCTCGCTGCAACTGGCACCTACATCACTCGGTACAACAGCGTTCACCTCGCTGCAACTGGCACCTATATCATTCGGTGCAACAGCATCTTCCTGCATATACATGCATATATATGATCAAAACAAGGCTCAAAGCTATGATAGACACACTACAAAGGAGTATAGCTTCGTACCGATTTCATCTTCCTCTTATAAAAGTAGTTTTCAGAAGCCTCTTTTGTAAGAAACTCGGAGACACAACATCCAGCTTTTTAGCTTTGGGTGCTAATATCCCAGTAGGCCTCTTACCTTCTTTCTTTCTGGAAAAGAAAACAAAAGAAACACATTAACAAAATGAGCCCTAAAACACACACACTATATATATATAGTCCTTTTTGTAAAAATTCAATGTAATGGATGATTAATATTTTGACTTACATGCAGATGCTGCAATTGCAGATTCCTCTGCATTTGGGACAAACCCAATCAACTTTCGAAGCAACCTCCAATGTCGTACCTATAAATTCGAGCAAAAACCATATAATAAAACAATCACTAGAGCTTACACATTTCTCATAACACAAAGACAAAAATCTCAAAATCTCAAAACATCAAATCAAAAACAATATAATAAAACAATACTAGAGCTTACACATTTCTCATCACACAAAGAAAAATCTCAAAACATCTACTCAAACCTGTTCGATAGGCACTTAGGACATATCTTCACAGCACATGTCTTGCTTCCCTTCTGGTCATACAAGATCCAACAGCATCGGGTCTCTTTTGAAGACACTGCAACACAAAAGAATATTGTTTCAAACAATAATGACTCAAATATCAAATTCGATACCAACATGCAAGCAACCATGAATTCACCCAATTTTCGATCAACGGATATCAACATTTCTTCACGATAAAGGATTAATCAAGTTATTACAAAACCTAAACGAACATAAAACCCCAAATTCAAAAAAGTCAATCTAAAGTCTCTCACTTGGAGACTCCTATTGAAGAGGGTTTGACCCAAAAAAAAAAAAAAGAACCCTAATAGCATAAGTGTTCACTGGAAGCCGCGAAAACATCAAATTCAACACCATGATATATAGATCGGATAGATTTCATGGTGATTTTCAAACCACGATCGGATCAATCTCATGGTAATTTTCAAACCACGATCGGATCAATCTCATGGTGATTTTCAAAAAAATAGTCAGATCAAAATGACCCTGGTGACAAAATAAAGCTTTGAGAACTTGAGGGGCATCATCAATGATCGGGTTCACATCAACGATGGGGTTCATGGTTTCATCCGCCTTAGTCTCAAAAAAACACACAAAGACAAACTGAAAACAAAAAATGAGATTTTTTTTTTTTTTTTTTGCACCACAAACTAAACAGATGTTAATGGGAAAGATTGGTTTATATGTCTCACAGATTTTAGATAAGGAGAATCTGAAAAATACATAGCTACCAGTAGTACTGAGAAGTACATTAATGTAAAACAATAAATTTGGCGATACAACACTTTTATAGTGAGATAGACAAAACTGTCACCACTTTAAAAGCATGCCAGAAGAAAAATAATATCTGGTTTATAGTTTGATGCAACAATGTCCTCATCCTCGCTTTCATTCACACGAAAATCTTCAAAGCAACCAGATTTTACCATGATCGGAGTTATGACAACTCAAATCATTCTTTCTGAACAGGTAGGATCTGATTCGTCTTTGTAGTTTTTGGTTTTGTTCTTTGTGTTCATATTTTGATTTTTTGTAACATAAAGCAACTACTTGTGATTTTGGTGTCTAAAATCAAATCTACGACTTTTCTTCAACATTGAGGATAACAGTTTAACGGCTTTGATTTATGTACATGTTAAATCTTCTATTAAACTTATTTCTAAGAAATTTTATGTAATCCTGAATCTGGGAAAGAAGATATAATAGAGAAGAAGTTTTTGTTTGACATTATTATATGATTGGTTGGGCTGTATTTCACTCCTACAGTTTTATCTACTTTTAAAACATCAATACTCAACCAATCATGTTTTAGCTTTGGTTTTGCCTTTTTCTTAAAAGAAAAAAAAAAAAAATCTTTTTTTATGTATTGTATTAGGAAAAATATCCTACATTTTTATTTTTTAGGTTGTAAAAACTGTAAAGGAAAAAAAATCATAAATAAGAATAGATAAATGTGAAAATAGAAATTATCAACTATAAATAAAAAAAAAGAAGTAAGAGATAAATTTGAAAGAATTGGGATAAAAAACAAAAACCTTAACACTTTCTAAATATAAGTACGAGCAAGGTATTACATCCAATCAACAAGAAAAAATGTGGCAGCAAGCAACTTCGGAGCTTACTGCCAACTATCAAACAATGTTGGATGAAGAGGTTGGAGAACATGAAATTTGCATTTTTAAAACTTTGTTTTAACTTTCAATTTTATGATGAATTTTAAAATAGAAAAACCTTTGAATTTCTCTTCTTCGTCTTTCTAAATTTCGTATATATAAAATGTTCAAAATCTAATAATATCATTTTTAAACTTTATTTTAAGAAATTGCATTTATATATTTTCTATAACTTAAAATTTTAGTTACTCAAAATTAAGTAAATGAAATTAATATTTACATTTCTGTTAAATTTGTATATATTATTTATTTCTTTTTGTATATAATATATGTTTATTTGTATATATTTATTATAATATAATTTTTTAAATTTCTTTTCGTCTTTCTGACTCTTCTATATATAAACGTTCAAAATCTAATAATATTATTTTTAATATTTATTTTAAGAAATTTCATTTTTTTATATTTTCTATAATTTAAAATTTTACTTAATAAAAAGTTAATTAAATAAAATTCATATTTACAGTTATATTAGATTTTTATATATTATTTTTTTTGCATAGAATTTGTATTTTTGCATATATTTATTATAAAATAAGTTTTTAAATGTTATAATTTATTTTAGACACGTGTCAACTTCTAAAAACATCCATGTGTCATGCGCGGAAAATACAAATTAATTTTCTTTTTAATTTACATCTATAATGTATCTTGAACATGGTTTTTTTTTACATGTATTTTTAAAATTTAATATATTTTTTTCAACTCAAAATATTCAATTTCTAATGTTTTTCTTTAAAAATCATTACCTGTGAGGAATCATGTCCATAGTCAGCTATAATGCAATGACACATTATGCAGGAAACCAAATCAATTTTATCATTATATTTGCTTCGATGACTCGTACCAAAGAAAAAAAACTATAGTCAGATATTGATTACTTTGACAGCTCTACAAGAGAGACACTATATTATAGAGAGAGACCACAATTATTAACTTTTCTGAAGTATTACAATGAATCTCAGTATGGTCACTTGAAAGTTCGGAAAAAAAAGTAACCAAGTCATATCAATAATCCTGGTTCAATGTAAGGGTACAGATCTTGATTCTTGATTGTTTTGAAGCTCATGAAGAGGCCAACCAACAGTGCCGAGACATTCATCTTCAAAAAGACTGAAACAGTTACAATTGGGATACAGGTATTCATCTAAGACCTAACTTACACTTGCTGGAGTTCAAATTATGGGTACTTAACTGGACTCTTGACATAATAATGTAAAAATATACAGAAACATTTACCTTGTAATTTTTGAATGCTATATTTCTCAAGTTTTTTTTTCTAAAGGCAACCATCTTAGACAATGAAAGTAAGTAACCGAGAAGAATTAGAGATATATTAGCTTGAATTAAGTCTCTGTATGAACCAACTAACAATCTGGGAATGATCATATAAACTTAAAACGTATACCAGAAAAAGACTATTTCTTTTCTACGTCAATGAACTTGCCCATTTATGTGGTGGCACTAAATTTGTCAGTGAGCCATGCTGCAACAAGCTAAATAATCGAGGATGATTGAAATATCTATAAAAGTCTTGCCAAACTCGTACGAGGATCTATACAAACCAATCATTACACGGTGAAGTTATGTTATAAACATTTAAAGAATTAAGCAACCGATCCACATAGTGGGGGTCTCTGATAATGGTATTGAAAAAAATCCACGAAAATTACAATGGAATTCCTACATACATGACTATGTTGCAACAGGAAACTAAAGAAGATCAAAAACATGTTTAGCTGATAGTTACCTCTTCTTGCATTTTTCGTGTACTCAAAGAGACGAGTTGGGTCTGAGTAATACTGGGTTGCGGGTCGGATCCGTTCCGTCGCGGGTTTGAATAAAAAATTTATATATAAAATTGACCCGCTTGACCCGCTGCACTGAAAACTAAGAACCCGCACCCGCCCCACATTAATCAAGCGGTTTTAGCGGGTAACCCGCCAAATTTTTTTTTTAAAAAAATCAACAAAAATTTGATTCTTCTTCGAAAAATCCACGGAAAATCTTAATAAAAAGACATATTATTATCTCAATGCTTGTGTAACCTGAGAAAATCTTTGCTTTCCCACAAAAAGATTATTGCCTCTATGTCTATCAATTTGGAAAATCTTTAATCACCCTCAAAAACTGCAGATTAGAGAGAAAGAGACAAAGGGCGAGATCTTACATTTGATGAACTGCAGAGAGACAGAAATAGAGTTGACAGTGAAATGGAAAAGAGAGTTGCCATAAGACTATAAGAGAGTGGCCGACTGGCTGAAAAAAGTGAAGAAGAGAAGAAGAAAATTAGGATTATTTAGTCACTCACATAAAACTACACACACTTCTACACTAAAAAAGAAATACAACACCAATTTAATATGAGAAACAGGACACAGATTTACACTAAAAAAGAAAAACGACACCAATTCAATTTTAAAAACAACACACACTTACAAATTACAATTCAAAACAACAGACACTTACACACTACAAAATCAAAACAACACTAATTTAATTAAAAACAACACAACTTTTGTCATTTTGCGGGTACCCGCAAACCCGCTTGTCTAAAACCCAAAACCCGCACCCGCCCCGCCAATTTCAGACTCTATCCGCCCGACCCGCATATATATACATATTTACAACCGACGATCCGCACCCGCCCGTAGCCTACCAGACACTTTTGGAAGTTGAGTAATGGCAGATTTAGGGTTTGATTCAACTTTATGTTATTTCATGGGTGACTCAGCACATTTATTCTTTAATAAAATTGAAAAAAAAAAATTCGAATTTTTAATTAAATCTGATTTGAAAAAATGATTTGTCCGAAAAAAATAAGAAGAGGTTGATAAATTATTTTGTTTTTTAATCTGTTTTTGTTTTATCAATTAATTATGTTTATTCATCTGATGATCATATAATAAATATTATTGTAATGTAAGAATGCCAAAAAGACTCAAGTAGTCTAGTGGCGCGTAGGTTGTGCAGGTGAGCTATAACCCATGATTCGATTCCATTTAGGCACATTCCATCTAATTTTTAACAAACAAAACGACATCGTTTTAGTAAAAAAAAAAATTACAAATCTCAAACCAAACCAAACCGTTCGTCCACATGTGATACACGTCAGCAATCGATATCAAATAAACCATTTTTATTACAGTTTTGTTGAAACTGATCACATTTTAATAGATCATGTATTAAATTTAAAATTTTAATTAGTTTATATAGTTTATGGCATGACTTAATACTTCGTGTATAAATAAACAGGCAACAATTAGTTCATAGGGAAATAAGCCGAAAACCCTTAGGATTTTAGTGTAAATAAAGGGGATCTTATTAGACTTGTTATGAAGAAGAGAGAAAGGAGAGAAGATTTCTGTGTGTATTATTCCAAGTACAATGAGTCTTTTATATAGGGATTTATGCCTAGAGAATATCTAGGATAAATACAAATATACTCAGAATATACTTAGGAATATTCTAGGGATAAACCTCATAATCTACATCCATATCTAGTATATATAGGATATCGAGAATATCCATAACACTCCCCCTTGGATGTCCATTATGAAAAATGGTTTGTAATGCACTTAAGATGTTGTCTCATTAAAAACCTTACTAGGAAACCCCAAACCCCATAGTTAAGGGAAAAAGAGTGCAACACGCATTACTCCCCCTCATAAGTACATCACTCTAAATCTTTGAGACGACGCAATCCAAGAAGATGAACTAATCTCTTGAAAGTAGCAGTTGGAAGCGCCTTTGTGAATATGTCTGCCAGGTTTTCACTTGATCGAATCTTTAGAACTCGAAGATCGCCATTCTTCTGCAAGTCATGGGTGTAGAAAATTTTTGGTAGAATATGCTTTGTTCTGTCGCCTTTGATATATCCGTCTTTGAGTTGTGTATACATGCATCATTGTCTTCATACATGACTGTCAGAGCTTCTTTCTCTGTAGATATATCACAATCTTTTCGTATGTGATGAATGACAAATCGTAACCATACACACTCACGACTGGCTTCATGGGTAGCCAAAATCTCTGCATGGTTAGAATAAGTGGCTGTAATGGTTTGCTTCATAGAACGCCAAGAAATAGCGGTACCACCACATGTGAACACATTTCCTGTTTGTGATCTAGCATTATGGGGATCAGACACGTATCCATCATCTGCAAAACCAATCAAATCTTTTGTAGATGGGTTAGGAAAAATAGACCCATGTCTTTTGTACCTTGGAGGTAACGAAGTAAATGTTTAATCCCATTCCAATGCCTACGAGTGGGGCATGAGCTAAATCTTGCTAACAAATTCACTGAAAATGAAATGTCAGGTCTTGTATGACTGGCAAGATACATTAATGCTCATATTGCACTTAAGTATGGTACTTCAGGACCAAGAACTTCTTCATTTTTTTCTCTAGGACGGAATGGGTCCTTCCTTATTCACATCAAGTGATCTTACAACCATGGGACTACTCAAAGGATATGCTTGATCCATAGAAAATCTTTTAAAAAGGGAGTATAGCTTTAGTGAATAAACTTGTTTGATTTAAATAGAATGTCTCAAATCATTGGACTTTTGGTCCATAAATGTCATTTTGACATAGATGATCATTTCTCGATCTATTTGGACTTCAATCCAAATCTCTTTACTGATAATATTTTGTACTTTTGTATTGTGCATACTTGTACATACGAGTTATTCATACTCTTCTTATAAAACTTACTATTATGACTTTCCTTCTTGGCATATGAGATCTTATTTTTCAATCATGAAAGATTAATAACTTGCTCAAGTTCTATAAGAATCTTTTTAGATAACATCTCTTTTTCTAAATGTTCCATTTGGAATGCATAAATACAATGTTGTCTTTTCAATATTGTTTCTTCCAAAATACACCTTGCTATAATTCTTTATGAATTTCGATTATATTGTGATACTCTCCATGAGTTTCAACTTTTTTTGAATTAAGGATCATTTGATCCATAGTCCTTGTATAAAAATACACATGAGTATATTGACTCATCTTATAATGTTCACTTTTGTGATCATACCCTATAAACATATTTGCTTTAATTCGATCGAATAACTAGAGTTCCTGGGAACATAATGTTGATATCATCAGTCCTTCAAGGATTTTATCTTTCAGGGCTGTTCACATAAGCATCATTATCTAGTGGGTCGTATAAGCCAAGTCCTTTATATATTGCCAGACTGATAAGGAACTTGAAAATAGTTGCATCCACCACAAAAGATTATGTCTCTTGATAATCATTTTTCTTTAGCACAAGGCTCATTTATGTTCCACTGGTTCTACACCTTTAGGTGTATGGACTATTAGTCCAAATATTTCTCTCTTTCTACGAGAATTTAGATCTTTGTCTATTGCTTTATTTATAATTTGGCCAATTGTGTACACTTTTCAATAGACTTTGTTTCATAATCCTCTTTCTCATTCATTATATCAACTGCTATATTGTATGCAAAAATATCATCGACGTCGATTTGCTTATTGGTTCTTTTTATTCCATACATGACATAAATTGTTGAGATCTCTTCATTGTCACAGGTACCTGAATTTCTTTCATTGTCATGTTCAATGTCTCTTCTTGAGATAATTCAAAATATTTTTCTCTTGCTTTGACCATTTTCAACTTATGCTCCTTTTCTTTTCCGAGAATTCTTAGAACAAATAGGTCTATCACGCTTCATGCGATCTTTAGACTCACTAGCTGTTTGATATTATCTTTTAAGGACATCAAATCTTATTGGAGCATTTACAGCTGGTATGTGTCACTTTATCACTCTCTTTAGGTCAGTAAATATATCTGGCAACTGAGTTACTCTACTCTATAGATGAATTATCCTTTTGGACTCTTAGTGCACATTCTTTAGTCCGAGGATCAATGATAATTTATTCCAACTCATTTATTTCTCCAGCTGTTTATTTTCTCCCCGAATGTTGGAAATACTGACTCATTTAAATTTCAGTCTACTACTCGAGCCTTACTTAAATCCTTCTTGGATGACTCTAAATTCTTAATACTATTCTTAAGTATTAATGGAGATTCGTATCCAACATATATTATCAACCTCATTTGAGGATCCATCTTAAAGCTCTGTGGTGGAGCAACTAGAATGTACATAGTACATCAATATTTCTTAGATAGAATATATTTGGTTCCTGATCCAAAACCAATGATGGGGAAAGCTATACATTTCTTGTTGGCTTAATGTGAATTAATGTTGCTGCATTTTCTGTATCAACATATGCTACCGAATGTTCAACATGTATCCCAATGGGTATGATGTAGTCATCAGAGACTCATGAATTTTCACCAGTATTATTAAGATGCATGGTAGATGATCAGTCCACCAACATCTTCTTATATCCGTTAATAGATTTCAAATCTATTTTGGTTGGTGAAAACCGTATTATCAGCTTCTCTTATGAGCAACCAGTATATGATAAATCATTCTGGAGAAATTTATAGTTCTTTAATGAATATTCTCATGAATTATCTTTCGCATTTTCATTGAACCGTAATGGTCTAACCGGTTCATGCCAAACAATAGTATATTACGTAAACTTCTAGTTTACCAATATCTTTTATCTTCATTACACGAATCTTTGTGTAGTACAATCTAGTATAAATACAAGTAGTTATTTTGCTTCATTGGGAAATACTTTTCATTTGAAATGTATCTAACATTTCTTTCGCTTATTGTCTCAAAATCTCATGAATTTACTTCATGAAGGATTCATCAATCCCAGTTTTAGCGATAACATAATCTTTTGGATGTTTCACTTATTATAGAATATGAGATTCTTTAACTCTCCCCCTCGAGATGATAACACTGAAAGTTTATCAATCTAGAATTGAATGTCATTTTAGATCAATAACATACCCTACTTGGGTCATGTATTTTATATTTGATCCTTCTAAATTTTGAGATTTAGAGAACATAATGCATGAAGACTTATAAATCCCACTTTGAGAGTAAATATCATCTTTTAAATTTTCCACTTACTTTGAGAGGAATCCTTTTAGATTCCTTAATTCTCCCCCTCGAGATGATGAGACTACATGTCCATCAATCTCGAACTAACTCTCACTAAATTTCTAAATTTCTTTTGAGACTTGGGATAGTTCATTGCATTAATGAATTCAAATTGTATTTCCATAGACATTCATATATATGCTCTTCTGGAGCTTTCAATATGCTTTAACTAATTTGTATTGTACTCACACTTGTTTCTTCTATCATTAAATGATAGAAATGTCACTTTCTTATTATCATCTTTATTTTCTCATTTCTGATGAGAATCTGAGTTCTTAAAAGAAACTCATTGGTTTCAATCTTTACTTTGACAATATCCACGACCACTTCTCTAACAATTTCTTTGGCCAATATTATTGGTATGGTCTTTTTTTTTCTAGTATAGGATGTCACATTCCCTTCATGGAATGGAGCATAACCAACAAGATGTGACTTATGATTTTCCATCAATAGCTCATTTTTATATCTCTCTTTATGTTAATCTGAATATTATTTGTGTGGAAATAGAGTATGTCTTCTCTATATCATTGATTTTTATAATAAAATCTACATCATTGATTTTTATTTCCACATCATTCCAACTTTGAAAATAATCTCCAACATAGTTGAGATTTATTTACAGACTTCAAGTCTTGTAATGTTTAGATTCAAAGAATCACAATGAGCTTTATGTAATATCACATTCTTGGTGATCATTAATATTTTTAGATTGCTTTAAAGAATTTGTGGATATTTTTCAATCAAATACTTGAACTTGAGACTATTAAAAAGACAATGGTGATAAAATTTAATCATAAAAATATATCAAATTCTATATTGTAGATATTATCATGATTATTATATTAAACCAAAACAAAATAATATTTCTACAAACTCATCACATTAATAATTTTTTTATTTTTTATTATCGTACAATTAAACAAGGTTCTTAACCAACCAATTAATTTACTAATAAAATTTTCAGAATTTATATTATCAAAATTTAATTGACCATGTATTAATATAGATAATAACATATATAAAATATTTATCTCAATTAGAAGAAATGTAGCGAAGACGGAAGATCAGACATGGAGATGGTATGGAAAAACACTTCCTGTTTCTCAGCTATGTAGAATCTCATACAAAATCTCGTCATTGTAAAAGATAAATAGAACTCTGAGATATTCAAAATTTTGCTCATGAAAACATGGCTATTATTATGTTAGTAAACATCAATATTTAATCAATAAACTATGTCTATGACATTAGACTAATATCATCAAATATTTAATTCATTAATATTTTCCATGTCTATATACTTTTTTAAAAAAATATATATATATATATATATATATATATATATATATATATATATATATATGAAAATTAAACCATAATTCATAAAATATGTATGGAAAACTACCATTAAACAATAAAGTATATTAAATCAGCTTAAACAAAATTATTTTGTTATAAATCTACAAATGAATCATAGACAAATAAATTATATAAATCAACATATTTATCAATATAAATTGACATATAAATAAATAAAATAAATAATGTGTCAATACAATCTACTAAACCAATTCAAACCAATGGTTATATAAATCAATTTAAAACAATGGCTTTTCAAATAATCAAACATGTTGTAGCAGCAAATTTAACTAAACATGCCAAGTTTTGAAACGTCAAAACAATAAACCAGTAATCATGTTTTGATATATTATGCTCAGATTTCAATACTTAATTAAACATGAAACATAAACCATCATGTTTTACAAATTAAAAAGCTAAACTATTGAATGTTGAATCACTAAACCAATTATTTATCTAAACATGTGTTCACGTAAATCAGTGACCATATAAATCAACTGAAACCATCAAACCAAATAATTTAACGTGATAACATTAATAAAGTGATTGAATCAAAAGCAGAACTCATCTCACTATAATTAAATAATTAATAGAAAATCAAACATGTTTCGATTTAAACATAAAATAACTGTTTGACATATAGATAAATTCGAGAACATAATCATGACGTATCAAAACACGAGATCTCCAAAAATTATTAAAATAAATACTTATCTGAGAAATTAATAAAATATTGGAGATAATAGATGGATCTCTGAGAGAAATGCTAATATGATGTTGATCAAAGATTTTTTTACAAAGCTAGGATTTTAGATTTTGCTCATGATTAGAGTTTCGTGCTGATAACGTGTTATGAATAAGAGAGAAAAGAGAGAAGATTTATGTGTGTATTATTCCAAGTACAATGAGTCATTTATATAGGGACTTATGCCTAGAGAATATCTAGGATATATACAAATATACTCAGGATATACTTAGGAATATTCTAGAGATAATCCTCATAATGTACATCCATATCTAGTATATCTAGGATATCGAGAATATCCATAACAAAACTCATATATATTATATTTATCTCATTTTAAATGATTTTAATTTCTTTGTATTTAATAATAAAAATATCCACAAGTATTTGTTAATTAAAATACTACAGAAAATATGGAATCAAGATTTTGGCAAATAAACGGAAAATCATATTTTTGACAGAATAACCAAAAATATATATTTTTTTGCCAAAAACGCAAAATTAAGTTTTTGACTGAAAAATACAAAATTATTTTTTTGGCGGAAAACACACAGAATCATGTTTTTGTGGTAAAACGCGAAATTAAAATTTTGACTGTAAAATACAAAATCATGATTTTGGCGGGAAAACACATAATCATGTTGTTTGTGGAAAAACACATAATTATACTTTTGGCGGGAAAACACGAACCTATGTTTTGACGAGAAAATGCAGAATCATGTTTTTAGTGAGAAAATGCTAAATTATGTTTTTTTACGAGAAAACGCGGAATTATGTTTTGACGAGAAAATCTGAAATCACATTATTGGCGATAAACTTAATAATCACATTTTAGCGAAAAAAATCGGGATCACGTTTTGGTGAAAAAATGCACAATCATGTTTTTGGCAAGAAAACAGAAATCATAATGTCTTATGGGAAAACGTGAAATCATTTTTTGTAGAAAAAAATACAAAATCACATTTTTGGATGGAAAACAAAAATGTTGGAGAAATAACTTGGTATCAGTCTTTTTGGCTAAAAAGTTACAGATTATATTATTTTTTATTTTCTTGTTGTGCATAAAAGATAATTAAAAGAATTCTAATTTTAAGTTATTTGTGTGAGCATATCATTATTTAAATAGAACTAAAAAAATCTAAATAATTTAAATGGATAACACTATTAGATTTAAAAATTAAATAGATTTAATCTAAATGAGTTGGGGGTCTAAACTGTTAGATGGTCAATGGAACGGGTTTAAATGAGGCAGATTTAGTCATGTTAACATCTTTGAACCTAACAAAACAAAAGGGTTTTCAGCTTATTCAACTATGAACTAATTGTTGCATGTTTATTTATACACGAAGTATTAAGTCATGCCATAAACTATATAAACTAATTAAAATTTTAAATTTAATACATGATCTATTAAAATGTAGTCAATTTCAACAAAACCCTAATAAAAAATGGTTTATCTGATATCGATTGCTGACGTGTATGACATGTGGACGAACGGTTTGGTTCGGTTTGAGATTTGTAATTTTTTTTTTTACTAAAACAATGTCGTTTTGTTTGTTAAAAATTAGATGGAATGTGCCTAAATGGAATCAAACCATGGGCTATAGCTCACCTGCACAACCTACGGGTCACTAGACTACTTAAGTCTTTTTGGCATTCTTACATTACAATAATATTTATTATATGTTCATCAGATGAATAAATATAATTAATTGATAAAACAAAAACAGATTAAAAAAAAAAAAATTTATCAATCTCTTCGTATTTTTTTCGGACAAATCATTTTTTTCAAATCAGATTTAATTAAAAATTCGAAAGAAATTTTTTTTTTTCAATTTTATTAAAGAATTTATTTTTTAATTGATTTTGAGGAAGAAAAATTTATCAAACAATCTAGAATTTGAGTGAATATTTCGGATCAGAAATTTTATGTAATTAATGAGACAATGTGTATTTTCTGGGTTAGATATACACAATATCCTCTAAAGAATCTCTAACTAATTCAATGATATCTAACCTCGAATATTCACCCAAAATCTAGATTGTTTGATAATTGTTTCTTCATCAAAATCAATTAGAAAAAAAGTTCTCTTCTGAATTCTTTAATAAGTTTGAAAAAAAAAAAATTCTTTCAAATTTTCAAATTAAATCTGATTTGAAAAAAAAATTTTGAAAAAAGTAAGAAGGGATTGATAATTTATTTTGTTTTTTTATCTGTTTTTGTTTTATTAATAATTATATTTATTCTCATAGAACATATAATAAATATTATTGTAATGTAAGAATGCCAAAAAGACTTAAGTAGTCTAGTGGCGCGTAGGTTATGCAGGTGAACTATAGCTCATGGTTCGATTCCATTCAGGCACATTCCATCTAATTTTATAACAAACAAAACAAAACGACGTCGTTTTAGTAAAAAAAAAAATTACATATCTCAACCGAACCAAACCGTTCGTCCACATGTCATACACGTCAGCAATCGATATCAGATAAACTATTTTTTTGTTACGGTTTTGTTGAAATTGAACACATTTTAATAGATCATGTATTAAATTTAAAATTTTCGTTAGTTTATATAGTTTATGGCATGACTTAATACTTCGTGTATAAATAAATAGGCAACAATTAGTTCATAGGGGAATAAGCCGAAAACCCCATATTTATAACGAATTTTTAAGATTTTCTTGTTCATGTGTTGGTTTTAGCCTACCTATTTGCTTGTGTGTGAGTTTCACATGTTTATTTGTTATATGCATTGCTGAATCAGTTTTCTTGTTTCATATTGCAACTAGGTCACTAGTAGTAGACGTCATTTGGAGTCTACTCGTTAGACTTCATAGAGAAGTCTACTACATAATGATTTTATTAAAGTTGTAATTATAGCATATTTATAACGAATTTTTAAGATTTTCTTGTTCATGCGTTGGTTTTAGCCTACCTACTTGCTTGTGTGCGAGTTTCACCTGTTTATTTGTTGTATGCATTGCTGAATCAGTTTTCTTGTTTCATATTGCAACTAGGTCACTAGTAGTAGACGTCATTTGGAGTCTACTCGTTAGACTCCATAGAGAAGTCTACTACATAATGATTTTATTAAAGTTGTAATTATAGTATATTTATATCGAATTTTGTAAGATTTTCTTGTTCATGTATTGGTTTTAGCCAACCTACTTACTTGTGTGTGAGTTTGACATGTTTATTTGTAATATGCATGGTTGAATCAGTTTTCTTGTTTCATTTTGCAGCTAACTCACTAGTAGTAGACTTCAATATAAAGTCTATTTAATTTTGTTTCCCGCCTATTTAATTTCATTTTCCGTCTATTTAATTTCGTTTCCCGCCTATTTGATTTTGCTTCCCGCCTTTAATAATTTGAATTTCAGACTTCATTGTGAAGTCTACTCTGCTGACTTCATATAGAAGTCTACTACTATAGGATTTTTTCAAACTTGTAATTGTAGCATATTTAGAATTAATTTTTAAGGTTTTCTTGTTCATGCGTCATTTCCTTCTATCAAATTCTGTTTATCTTTGTTTGCATCCACATCTTTGTATTTTGATTCGACTTTTAACACTAGTTACAACTCTATTTGTATTGCAGTGATCTTATGACTTATTTTTACCTATGTATACAAGATCGCCATTGGTGCCACCAAAATCCTATACAAAGCTGAATGATGGTTATGCAACTCTGGGCTTTTCTCCTAGATGAAGATGATACTTCTGCTCTGTTGAATTTGTTTAATTAGAAATATCTTGTGTTTTTATCTGAGATCAGTTTGTAATACTCGAACAATGAATATGGTCATGTGTGTTTATGAGATTAGTTTCTTTTCATCGTGTTTTTTTTTTTGTTAACCACCAACTCACACACAAGCAAGTAAGTTGGCTAAAGCTAACACATGAACAAGAAATTTTTTAAATTCATTCAAAATATGCTACAATTACAAGTTTGATAAAATCATACGGTAATAGACTTCTATATGAAGTCCGCAGAGTAGACTTCACAGTGAAATCAGCAGAGTAGACTTCACAGTGAAGTCTGAAATTCAAATTATTAAAGGCGGGAAGCAAAATTAAATAGGCGGGAAATAAAATTAAATAAGTGGGAAACGAAATTAAATAGGCGGGAAACGAAATTAAATAGACTTCATTTTAAAGTCTACTACTAGTGAGTTAACTGCAAAATGAAACAAGAAAATTGATTCATTCATGCATATTACAAATAAACATGTAAAACTCTCACACAAGCAAGTAGGTTGGCTGAAACTAACACATGAACAAGCAAATCTTAAAATTTCATTCTAAATATGCTACAATTACAACTTTGAAAAAAATCCTACAGTAGTAGCAGAGTAGACTTCACAATGAAGTCTCTTTCTTGTAATCGATGGTTTCAGCTTCTTTGTCTCTTCTTGAGATCTGTAGAAAAAAAAATAAAACTCAGATCTTTCTTTCTAAAAATTTAAATAAAAAGAGAAAGAGAGACGTTAAACTTTATTGACCTTGAAACTGATGGATGTAAAGAATCAATCTTCTTCTTCGCACAACCTTTTTCTTGAGATCTGCAGAAAAAAAAAATTCAGATCTTTCTTTCTAAAAATTTAAATAAAAAGAGAAAGAGAGATGTTAAACTTTATTAACCTTGAAACTGATGGATGTAAAGAATCAATCTTCTTCTTCACACAGTCTTCTTGTTGTCGCATGTTGAAATATAAACTCCCAAAATTGGTTCTTGTTCTTGCACTACTATATCCTCCATCTCAACTTCTTCATCCTATCCAAATAAACATTTTGAAAAAAAAAGCAATCAAAACCCAGAAATATGAACATACACATGTATCATTATTCTCTTTATAAGAAAAAAAGGATTAGAAGAGATTGACAAATTAAAAAAAAAAAGATGAATAAAAATGGATAAAGAAGAAATCTAGAGAGGCAGACTATGGTATTGTGGAAGAGGAATGGAGAAAAAAAAAGTAGAGCCTCGTTTTAAACTTAGGGTTGTGGTAAAATTATTAAATTAATTTTGTTTTTCACCTATATAATTTCGTTTCCCGCCTATTTAATTTTGTTTTCCACTTAAATAATTTGAATGACTTCACATGAAGTCCACTAATTTGAAGTGACGCAGACTTCATGACGAAGTCTTCCTCGCCCTAAACCTCGAATGAACAGTACACTCCTAACCCTTAAATTGATAAATTACATAAATTCTAACATTAAACAATTTACTCATCATTATATTCTTAATTTTGTTTTCCAAATAAACTTAAATGTAATATTAAACTCTCATTTATATAGATTTCTTTTTATCAAAACCATAACCATGCTATCTATCCATATCAAACCCTATACTCAAACCTTACATGTATTTGGTTTCTACTCTCATTTATCTTCGTTCCCTTAAAATGACCGATTTTTATGAAATTTTATTTTATATAGGTGATAATTACGTATGTGATATTTATGTATACAAATTTTTTATCAAATTAATTTTTAAAAATTTTATAATTAAAATATAAGATTTGATCACGGAGTACACTTCATTTAGAAGTTATGAAGTCTACTATTATACTTTTACATGATATGGAAACTTTATTTGTTTAAGATGACCAATTTTTGTGAAATTTTATTTTATATAGGTGATAATTACGTATGTGTTATTTCTGTATACAAATTTTTTATCAAATTAATTTTTTTAAATTTTATAATTAAAATCTAAGATTTAATCACGGAGTATACTTCATTTAGAAGTTATGAAGTCTACTATTATACTTTTACATGATATGAAAACTTTATTTGTTTAAGATGACCAATTTTTGTGAAATTTTATTTTATATAGGTGATAATTACGTATGTGATATTTCTGTATACAAATTTTTTTATCAAATTAATTTTTTAAAATTTTATAATTAAAATTTAAGATTTAATCACGGAGTATACTTCATTTAGAAGTTATGAAGTCTAGTATTATACTTTTACATGATATGAAAACTTTATTTGTTTAAAATGACCGATTTTTATGAAATTTTATTTTATATAGGTGATAATTACGTATGTGATATTTATGTATACAAATTTTTTAATCAAATTAGTTTTTAAAAAATTTATAATTAAAATATAAGATTTAATCACGGAGTATACTTCATTTAGAAGGTATGAAGTCTAGTATTATACTTTTACATGATATGGAAACTTTATTTGTTTAAAATGACCGATTTTTATGAAATTTTATTTTATATAGGTGATAATTACGTATGTGATATTTATGTATACAAATTTCTTTATCAAATTAATTTTTAAAAATTATATAATTAAAATCTAAGATTTAATCACGGAGTAGACTTCATATAGAAGTTATGAAGTCTACTATTATACTTTTACATATCAAGAAACTTTATTTGTTTAAAATGACCGATTTTTATGAAATTTTATTTTATATAGGTGATAATTACGTATATAATATTTATGTATACAAATTGTTTACCAAAATAATTTTTATAAATTTTATAATTAAAATTTAAGATAAAATCACAGAGTTGATTTCATTTAGAAGTCTACTCACGAAGTCTACTATTTAAACATAGACTTCTCAAGGGTTATAATGGTCATTTTTCATTTCGTTTTTTTGTTTGGTCGTTAAGAGAAACTGGTACTTTCACTACCCCTACGGGTTACTTTTGTCGAATGTCCAATAAGGGGTCTAGATTTGCATTCAAAACCAAATAATGGGTTAAAATCGGCAATTCCCCCAAAACTATATGTTTGATTTTACTATTAAATAACATTTTTTAAGTATCAAGATAAAAAAATATTCATCTATACTATTAAAACATGAAACATTATAGAAAAAACATTTAGTCATGTGTTATATTACACGTAATGCCACTGTCTTTTAGTGATTTTTCAAATATTCATTAAGGGTATTTTAGTCAAATGATATATTATAACTATAATTAAAATTTAAATCAAAACTAAATCGAAACCAAATCATATCATATCTTTTTAAATCGAAGAATATCTTTTTTAAACAACCATTAATATCTCTAAATAATTATGTAAATAATATGATTTGCTTCCCTAATTAATGAAAAATGAAAATAAAAACAAAACATATATATTAAATTAAAAAATCAAATGATAAATATAATTAAATCAGTTAGTACATTAATTATTTTACAAATCATAAAATCAAATTTGATAAAGATACATATAAAAAAACATGAGTAAATATATTTTTCAACATATTTCAATTAATAATAAAATGAAATAAAAACTCAATACAAAAAAATCAAACTTAATATTAATAAGTGTCTAATTTATAAAATATAATTTTTTAAATTTGAAAAATAATTTAAAATAGGTTAATATATTTTTAGCGAAATAAAATTTAAACATTAAAAATTAGTCAATATATAGAGTAAAACCGGTTAATATTTTTACATTTACAGATTTTTAGACAATGTAAAATATTTAGACAATTGCAAAATGGGTTACAAAAATTAATTAACACGTTTTGATTACAATAAACTTTAAAATAACTAATGAAAGACAAATTTAATAGACAGATTAGCATATTGTAATTATAATTATATAAAAATATAAAATTAGTCATAAAAATATTTCTAAAAAACTAATAGAACAGATTATATATCTTTATCATATATTTTAACATAAAACTATCAACACATCACAAATTATAACTTTCAAATCTTTTACATAAAGTCAAAAATAGAAAAACAAAAATCAATTAAAGAATATCATCCACTCTCAAAACATATAAAAAAAAATTATGACATCTTTGTTTCTAGTTAAATTTTAACATGTCTAAAGTATATAACAAAATTATTCTCAAAAACTTTTGAAAACTTGAAGAATTTTTTGAATGATGAAAAATAGTGTAATTATATATTTAAATGTGAAAATTTAACATTCCTAACTATAAAAATATGATTCAATGTTTTTGTTTGTTTTAAAAAAAAATGGCTTTTCAACTCATTATCTTGAATACAGTTGAAAAACAATTTCTTATAAGAATACATAGAAATGAATAAAAATATATGTCGGATTACCTTCGTCATATTATCTGTGGTTTGGGCTACATCCTTATTCAGGTTGGGCCTGATTCATGCTCGTGGCCCAATAAGCCCAAGTCGACCCAGCTGAAGTTTAAGACGTCGTTTAAAAGGAGGTGCTTCGTCTCCATCGAGGATCTGCGGGAAAACACAGAGAGAAAAAAAAAAACAAAGGAGATTCAGAAATGATCTCAAGTGTTCAAGCAAAGGAGTTCTAATATTAATGAAGAGTTACCTTTTACGTTTTTGTTCTTATTAATTTAGATTGTGGCTTGAGAGATCGTGTATCGTCTTACTTCTGTTCCGAGAGTTCTTTATGTTGAAAACTTGATCGAGCTTCGGGGTTGTGAAGCTTGTGATCTTCTTTTCTTTCTGATTAGTGAAGTATTTGGGAGGAGGGTCTCCCACAAGATGTATCAGTCTTTCCAGACTGTGAATTCATTCAATCTTTATGGTAAGTGTTCACTGGAAGCTGCGAAAACATCAAATTCAACACCATGATATATAAATCGGATAGATTTCATGGTGATTTTCAAACCACGATCGGATCAATCTCATGGTAATTTTCAAACCACGATCGGATCAATCTCATGGTGATTTTCAAATAAAATAGTCAGATCAAAATGACCCTGGTGAAAAAATAAAGCTTTGAGAACTTGAGGGGCATCATCAACGATGGGGTTCACATCAATGATGGGGTTTATGGTTTCATCCGCCATAGTCTCGAAAAAACACACAAAGACAAACTGAAAACAAAAATCTGAGATTTTTTTTTTTTTTTTTTTTGCACCACAAACTAAACAGATGTTAATGGGAAAGATTGGTTTATATATCTCACAGATTTTAGATAAGGAGAATCTGAAAACTACAGATTTCTTTCCTTTACACATAACAACCACTGGTAGACATATCGTTGGAGATTTGGATCTAAAACTGCAGGTCCCGCCCCATTTGACCCGCTGCGGGGCGGGTGCGGGTCGTCGGTTGTAAAAATGTATATATATGCGGGTCGGACGGATAGAGTCTAAAATTGGTGGGGCGGGTGCGGGTTTTGGTTTTAGATAAGCGGGTTCGCGGGTACCCGCAAAATGACAAAAGTTGTGCTGTTTTTAATTAAATTAGTGTTGTTTTGATTTTGTAGTGTGTAAGTGTCTGTTGTTTTGAATTTGTAATTTGTAAGTGTGTGTTGTTTTTAAAATTGAATTGGTGGCATTTTTATTTTTTAGTGTAAATCTGTGTGTTGTTTCTCATATTAAATTGATGTTGTTTTTCTTTTTTAGTGTGGAACTGTGTGTAGTTTTATGTGAGTGACTAAATAACCCTAATTTTATTCTTCTCTTCTTCACTTTTTTTCAGCCAGTCGGCCACTATCTTATAGTCGTAGGACAACTCTCTCTTCCATTTCACTGTCAACTCTATTTCTGTTTCTCTGCAATTCGTCAAATGTAAGATCTCACCCCTTGTCTCTTTCTCTCTAATCTGCAGTTTTTGAGGGTGATTAAAGATTTTCCAAATTGATAGACATAGAGGAAAGAATCTTTTTGTGGGAAAGCAAAGATTTTCTCAGGTTACACAAGCATTGAGATAATATTATGACTTTTTATTAAGATTTCCCGTGGGTTTTTCGAAGAAGAATCAAATTTTTGTTGATTTTTTTTAAAAAAAATTTTGGTGGGTTACCCGCTAGAGCTGCTTGATTAATGCGGGGCGGGTTATTAGTTTTCAGTGCAGCGGGTCAAGCGGATCAATTTTATATATAAAATTTTTATTCAAACCCGCGGCGGAGCGGGTCTGGTGGGGCGGATCCGACCCGCAACCCAGTACTACTGGTAGCTATTTGTAAAGTAAAGAAATCTGTAGTTTTCAGATTCTCCTTATCTAAAATCTGTGAGACATATAAATCAATCTTTCCCATTAACATCTGTTTAGTTTGTGGTGCAAAAAAAAAAAATAATAATTGTTTTCAGTTTGTCTTTGTGTATTTTTTTCGAGACTATGGCGGATTAAACCATGAACCCCATCGTTGATGTGAACCCGGTCATTGATGATTCCCCTCAAGTTCTCAAAGCTTTATTTTGTCACCAGGGTCATTTTGATTTGACTATTTTATTTGAAAATCACCATGAGATTGATCCGATCGTGGTTTGAAAATTACCATGAGATTGATCCGATCGTGGTTTGAAAATCACCATGAAATCTATCCAATCTATATATCATGGTGTTGAATTTGATGTTTTCGCAGCTTCCAGTGAACACTTATGCTATTAGGGTTCTTTTGTATTTTTTTTGGACAAACCCTCTTCAATAGGAGTCTCCAAGTGAGAGACTTTAGATTGACTTTTTTGAATTTGGGGATTTTATGTTCGTTTAGGTTTTGTAATAACTTGATTAATCCTTTATCGTGAAGAAATGTTGATATCCGTATTGATCGAAAATTGGGTGAATTCATGGTTACTTGCATGTTGGTATCGAATTTGATATTTGAGTCATTATTGTTTGAAACAATGTTCTTTTGTGTTGCAGTGTCGTCAAAAGAGACCCGATGCTGTTGGATCTTGTATGAACCAGAAGGGAAGCAAGGCATGTACTGTGAAGATATGTGCTAAGTGTCTATCGAACAGGTTTGAGTTGATGTTTTGAGATTTTTGTCTTTGTGTGATGAGAAATGTGTAAGCTCTAGTGATTGTTTTATTATATGGTTTTTGGTTTGATGTTTTGAGATTTTGAGATTTTTGTATTTGTGTTATGAGAAATGTGTAAGCTCTAGTGATTGTTTTATTTATGGTTTTTGCTCGAATTTATAGGTACAGACATTGGAGGTTGCTTCGAAAGTTGATTGGGTTTGTCCCAAATGCATAGGAATCTGCATGTAAGTCAAAATATTAATCATCCATTACATTGAGTTTTTACAAAAATGACTATATACATATATATATATATATAGTGTGTGTTTTAGGGTTCATTTTGTAAATTTGTGTTTCTTTTGTTTTCTTTTCCAGAAAGAAAGAAGGTAAGAGGCCTACTGGGATATTAGCACCCAAAGCTAAGAAAGTTGGATGTTGTGTCTCCGAGTTTCTTACAAAAGAGGCTTCTGAAAACTACTTTTTTAAGAGGAAGATGAAATCGTTACGAAGCTATACTCCTTTGTAGTGTGTCTATCATAGCTTTGAGCCTTGTTTTGATCATATATATGCATTGTATATGCAGGAATATGCTGTTGCACCGAATGATATAGGTGCCAGTTGCAGCGAGGTGAACGCTGTTATACCGAGTGATGTAAGTGCCAGTTGCAGCGAGGTGAACGCTGTTGAAGGGAATGATGTAGGTGCCAGTTGCAGCGAGGTGAACGCTGTTGAAGGGAATGATGTAGGTGCCAGTTGCAGCGAGGTGAACGCTGTTGAAGGGAATGATGTAGGTGCCAGTTGCAGCCAGGAGAATGCTGTAGAGAGAAAGAGCAAGATCCCGAAAGCCAAACCCGTTCCCAAGGAGAGAAAGAAGCGTCAGATTAAGGAGGTTAAGTTACCTGAGAGAACTGACTCAATCACTGTCTCTGGCATTGACTTGCCCCCTGGAGATGTTGCAAATCTGCTTCAGTTTTTGAAGTTCTGTTCGACTTTTGGAAAGGTATCATCATCATTTATGTACTTAAACTTTTGAATATTAGTTTTATACTAATGGCTAATGGCTCCTCTCTGGTTCATATATATGACGTTTTGAATATGCTACTAGTTTAAGGGAAGGGCAAGCTCAACTTGTTGTATGTGAGTTGTTATATGGGAGAAGCACAAGGAGCCAAGAACATTCTACGCTCATTCAGACGATAATCCAGTTACTGACTCTGATATTTGTAGACAGAGGATTAACGTAAGGATTGTTTTTCTTCAGAAGATCTGATTCTTTTCTTTGATGGATGATGCATTATATTTGACTGATTTCAATTTTTTTCTTAAATATTGTAGATCGGATTGTCTGAGTGCAACTGATGATAGCTGGTTCACATTTCTTGGAAACTGTTTTGTGGGATCAGAAGTTGAACTTCATGACTTCCCTCCTGAGATGTTTGAGAGAGGGATTGATGCGTATGAGGAGATGGATTCATCGAAAAGAATTAGGCTTTAAAACTTCTTATGCGATGAAACTCTTGGCACAAGGTAATTTATAGTGATATTCGTTTATATATTGAACCAATTGTTCTCTTATTTTTTCATTTTTTTCTGGTGCTTGAGGGTCAACATGTTGTGACAAATCTTTCAGGGAGCTGAGGGAGTTTATTATAAACCCTGAATGTTTTGCTAAGAAAAAGGAAGCTAGAGAAAGGTTGAATGCAGCAATAACTAAGGTAATGGTAAAATCTACCTAGGTCTTTACAGATTGACAACACTTGATTTATTCTAAAACCTTTTTGTTGTACCAGAAACAACTGGCTCAGGATTTAGATGACAAGTCTGCCAAAGGTGGAGAAGAGAATAATGGGGTTACGCTGAAAAGTAAACAGAAGATTGCAATTATGAAGCAAATGGAACCTGAATCTGAACGAGTTTGTATCGAAAAAGAAAACGCGTTAGAAATGAAAAGTAAAATCTAAACTCCTGTGATTGATTCTTTATAACAATGATCTATGTTTCGACGCTTATTGTTGTTCTAATTGTTTCTGCAGTGAGTTTAGAATATGATGATGCTCTTAGAACCATGCCGATCGATATGGATGACGATGGTCTGATTCTCTGGAAGTTGAAGTATACCAATGAAGAACCAAGACTTTTCCTTCAAGGTGTGAAAAAAACATACAAAGAGGTTGTTTATCTTAACGAAGAATATATAGTAATTTTTATCTCTTTGCTTTGTTTGTGTGTAGATATAGGGAGCTGGACTGACGTTTGTCCTCATGAAAGGTGGTTTGCGTTTAGCCCCGAGCAGAAACCACAATTACATAGATACTTCGCTTACAAAAGGTAAATCATTTTATCTCTCTCTAAAGCTTATAAGTTCAATGAAGTTATTAAGAGTTTTTAGGGTTTAAAATTGCTTTTAGGTCAAGGAATTTATTAGGTCTTTTAGAGTTTAAGGTTTCTCTTTAGATCATGGAATCCATTAACGCCTTTTAGGTCAAGGAAATTATTAAGGCTTTTCAGGATTTAAATTTGCTTTATTTATTTTCAATATCTTTCTATATACACACATACACTTGCAACTAAAGCATCTATCCACAGACTTTGGAATCGATGCATCTCTTGAAATTATAGACTTGGGAATCTCTGTGTAACAACTAAACACTTACTTAGCATGAAACAATATTTTGTTTTTCTTGAACTTTCAAGCCATGTTATTTGTAAATGAGTTAGCATTTCCTGCCTTGCATATCATTTTTTTTGAATAATATGTTTTCCGGTTTGAGTAAATAACTTTTTTGCATGACAACTGTAATTCCAGTGAAGCTAATTTGTTTGTGGGTTTGCATAGTCTGATTTGCATCTCAATTTTTCTTTTGATTCATATGTTTTGTAGGAAGAAAATTCTTCTGGAAAAGAAGAAGGAAAAGAAGGAAATGAAGGAAAATGAGGGAAAGGTTGTTCTTGTGCCTGGTGAGTCTTCCCTTTCAACATCGAGCACATAATAGAAACATTATCATGATAAGCATAGGTAAAAAGGCTGACTCGTAAACTCTTGGGCTTAGTTGAAGAATTTTTTGAATGGTGCCTTTAAATATATAATGCCAGAGACAGTGATTGAGTCAGTTCCCTCAGGTAACTTAACCTCCTTAATCTGACGCTTCTTTCTCTCCTTGGGAGCGGGTTTGGTTTTCGGGATCTTGCTCTTTCTCTCTACAGCATTCTCCTGGCTGCAACTGGCACCTACATCATTCCCTTCAACAGCGTTCACCTCGCTGCAACTGGCACCTACATCATTCCCTTCAACAGCATTCACCTCGCTGCAACTGGCACCTACATCACTCGGTACAACAGCGTTCACCTCACTGCAACTGACACCTATATCATTCGGTGCAACAGCATCTTGCTGAATATACAATGCAAATATATGATCAAAACAAGGCTCAAAGCTATCATAGACACACTACAAAGGAGTATAGCTTCGTACCGATTTCATCTTCCTCTTATAAAAGTAGTTTTCAGAAGCCTCTTTTGTAAGAAACTCGGAAACACAACATCCAGCTTTCTTAGCTTTGGGTGCTAATATCCCAGTATGCCTCATACCTTCTTTCTTTCTGGAAAAGAAAACAAAAGAAACACATATTATCAAAATGAGCCCTAAAACATACACACTATATATATATGTATATAGTCCTTTTTGTAAAAATTCTATGTAATGGATGATTAATATTTTGACTTACATGCAGATGCTGCAATTGCAGATTCCTCTGCATTTGGGACAAACCCAATCAACTTTCGAAGCAACCTCCAATGTTTGTACCTATAAATTCGAGCAAAAACCATATAATAAAACAATCACTAGAGCTTACACATTTCTCATAACACAAAAACAAAAATCTCAAAATTTCAAAGCATCAAATCAAAAACAATATAATAAAACAATTACTAGAGCTTGCACATTTCTCATCACACAAAGACAAAAATCTCAAAGCATCTACTCAAACCTGTTCAATAGGTATTTAGGACATATCTTCACCGCACATGTCTTGCTTCCCTTCTGGTTCATACAAGATCCAACAGCATCGGGTCTCTTTTGAAGACACTGCAACACAATAGAATATTGTTTCAAACAATAATGACTCAAATATCAAATTCGATACCAACATGCAAGCAACCATAAATTCACCCAATTTTTGATCAACACGGATATCAACATTTCTTCACGATAAAGGATTAATCAAGTTATTACAAAACCTAAACGAACATAAAACCCCCAAAGAGGGTTTGACCCAAAAAAAAAAAAGAACCCTAATAGCATAAGTGTTCACTGGAAGCCGCGAAAACATCAAATTCAACACCATGATATATAGATCGGATAGATTTCATGGTGATTTTCAAACCACGATCGGATCAATCTCATGGTAACTTTCAAACCACGATCGGATCAATCTCATGGTGATTTTCAAATAAAATAGTCAGATCAAATGACCCTGGTGACAAAATAAAGATTTGAGAACTTGAGGGGCATCATCAATGATCGGGTTCACATCAACGATGGGGTTCATGGTTTCATCCGCCTTAGTCTCGAAAAAAACACACAAAGACAAACTAAAAACAAAAAAATGAGATTTTTTTTTGTTTTTGAACCACAAACTAAACAAATGTTAATGGGAAAGATTGGTTTATATGTCTCACAGATTTTAGATAAGGAGAATCTGAAAACTACATAGCTACCAGTAGTACTGGGTTGCGGGTCGGATCCACCCCGCCAGACCCGCTCCGCCGCGGGTTTGAATAAAAAATTTATATATAAAATTGATCCGCTTGACCCACTGCACTGAAAACTAAGAACCCGCACCCGCCCCGCATTAATCAAGCGGCTCTAGCGGGTAACCCACCAAAAATGAAAAAAAAAAAATCAACAAAAACTTGATTCTTCTTCGAAAAATCCACGGGAAATCTTAATAAAAAGTCATAATATTATCTCAATGCTTGTGTAACCTGAGAAAATTTTTGCTTCCCCACAAAAAGATTCTTGCCTCTATGTCTATCAATTTGGAAAATCTTTAATCACCCTAAAAAAACTGCAGATTAGAGAGAAAGAGACAAGGGGTGAGATCTTACATTTGATGAATTGCAGAGAAACAGAAATAGAGTTGACAGTGAAATGGAAGAGAGAGTTGCCGTAAGACTATAAGAGAGTGGCCGACTGGCTGAAAAAAAGTGAAGAAGAGAAGAATAAAATTAGGGTTATTTAGTCACTCACATAAAACTACACACACTTCCACACTAAAAAAGAAAAACAAAATCAATTTAATATGAGAAACAACACACAGATTTACACTAAAAAAGAAAAATGCCACCAATTCAATTTTAAAAACAACACACACTTACAAATTACAAATTCAAAACAACACACTTACACACTACAAAATCAAAACAACACTAATTTAATTAAAAACAACACAACTTTTGTCATTTTGCGGGTACCCGCGAACCCGCTTATCTAAAACCCAAAACCCGCACCCGCCCCACCAATTTTAGACTCTATCCGTCCGACCAGCATATATATACATTTTTACAACCGACAATCCGCACCCGCCCCGCAGCGGGTCAAATGGGGCGAGACCCGCAATTTTAGATCCAAATTTCCAGCAATAGGTCTGACACTCTGAGCCTTCTAAGCTTGCGGCATAAAGTATTTTATTGTCAAGATAATACAGCAACCCATCAAAGAGGGCAGATTCATCATTCATACTAATAACATTAAATCATATAGTAGTTCAGCTTTAGCAAAAAAAAAAAAAAAAAAAAAAAAAAAAAAAGAAAAAAAAAAAAAGGAGAACGAATGGTTACATATTTCTAGACTTGAGAAAATTTGATTTCAGTTTTAAGTACGAGACACATATGGATTTAGGATTATAGGTAAAATCTCAAACCCAAGTTCATGCAACTCTGATTTTTGAGTCTATTCTTGTCACACCAAGCTAGAAAGATATTTGAATCGTTCCAATTCTAGTAAAGACTGAAATTTTATTTTCAACGTCAAGTTCTCCATTCAAATCAACGAAGTGAATATGATTTCAGAACCAGGGAGAGAGAGAGATTAAGAACATACAAAACAAGCTGGCGAGCGGGGCTGCTTAATTGGCCGCTCTTATCAATATTAGGCATTCTTTCATTTCCTCCACGGTAAGTGTTGGCGTACTGAGAATGCCTGCCGTCGAAAAAAGAAACAGCCGTAGTGACTAACGATAATTTCTGTTGGCCGCAGCGAATCCAAAACTGTAAATATAAGAGTACGGTGAAAGTCAAGTGAAACATTACTAGAGGAAAGTTTTCACCAGTGTGGGTTAACTTATTGTGAAGATAGGTTTTGGTGGGACGTTTTGTCTAGAGGGAGACGAAGACGAAGACGAGAAGACGTAATGCTTCGTTGATGATAGTTACACAAACTAAACGAAAGTTTTTTTAGAGTGTTTTATTTGACACGTGTCAATCATATATATGCTGATGAGGTAATACATGAGAAAATCATTCTATTTTTATATAGTATATTATCCATTTATATGTATGCCCTTATACCAAGTTTTAATTTTGGTTATTGTATATCAATCTGTGTTAGTTTATCTCCTTTATGATCAATGATATTCTAATTTTTATGAAAAAGTATATTAAGTAATGCATTACATTTTTAAAATGGTCCAAATTTTCTTTTGTAATTGTTTTTGGTTTTACCCTGATCTCATTTTACTTGCAGAATATTAGGTTGTAGTCTTTAAAATATCCTTTCTGTTGAGTTTGCATAGTTGTTGTTTTATGTGTGCGGTCTCCCTACTTTCAATTTCTCTAAGTTATATATTGTTCAGTATCTCATTTTTCTGTACATTTTTTTCTTATCTTTTGCAGGTGTCTAATGCTTTTTCTCAAAAGATGACACTTTCCCGTAGTACATTTGATAACTCCTGAAGATTCTGGTCGGTGGCTAATCTTGGATTTCAAGAGTTAAGGTAAAGAAGGAAACTGATGATCCCAAATGCAGGCCTCAAAACTTTTTCGATGGATGATAGATGGAAGAGTTTCATTGGTTAGTGGTGCTTAGTGGTGGTCAGTGGTCACGACCATCAAAAACGGTGACGGTGAAGGCTTGGTCGATTACATTGTTGGATCTAATCCAGTGTTGCCACGTTTGTTAAAGCTTTTATATGTCTTCACATGTCTGTCGATGTCGTTGGGCTTATACTTAAGCTTATTTACTTGTTCTTTGTATCAATATTATTTTTTTTTTGGCTTTTTTAATATATAATAGTTGAATAATTTTTTCTCCAGCTACTTGCCATGTAAGTTAAAGAGAAGTAGACACGTATCTATTAATTAATTATTCAGCAATCATTAATTATTCATTTTTTATTATCCAAATTGAATTATAACATTTTAAAACTTCTATCATAATAAATATAAATAAATAAATATATATTCTATGTAAAAAAGAAATAAATAAAATATAAAATCTTACAGAAAATGTAAGTATTAATTTTATTTAATTAAATTTTTGGTAACTAAAATTTTAAATTAAAAAGAGAAAGTTAAAGGTTTTATGTATTTTTTATTATGGATATGTGTCAACATTTACAGCACTTATGTGGCAGAAAGTTAAAAAAATTATCGAATAAAATTTTATCACTAAAAAAAGTTTTAAAATGAAAATTGTGTACGTGTAGATATTCACCTAGTGATATGTTACATGGAGAGAGAACTGGGTAAATTTTTTTTTATTATTTCTTAGTTTTAAATTTATATAAGAATCTATTATATATAATTTTCTTTATCATCGATTATTACATTTATATTTTTTATAATTGATTTAAGTGGTTCCTCTCATATTTTTAATGGTTTATATCATTAACTTTGTTTGTATAATTTTCATCTACTATTTTTATTTTATTTTTAATATAATATGATCTATTTATTTGTTTATTAAATAAATTAATCTTTTCATCTATTTCTAACTAATTAATTGGTATCATTAGCTAAGTGTAAGTTAATTATATTTAGATTTATTATAAGCAAATATAAATGAGTTTTTATGTCTTTAATGAATTAGATTTATATAATTATTTATTATTATTTTTAAATGTAAAAATGACACATATCAATAATTTGGGGGGTGTATTGAATCTATGATTTCAAGTGATTTGGAGTGGTTTGCATTAAAATGACAAATCCACTCTTTTTGGAACATGACTTTTAAAACTTACTTTAAAATCCAGTGTTATTGAACTTATAATTTTAAATGGATTTTGAGAGAGTTGTTGGGATTTCAAAGTGTTTTGGTGGAATCTCTTAATTAAAAAAGAAAAACCCAAATCTCATGTTTTCAGATAGAAATCTAAAGTTTTTAAATTAAAAACACAGAAACTTTCTTAATTCACCCAAAATCATTTAAAAACTCATTAAAAATCAAATCATCTCTAATCTTCTCAAATGTTATATTCAATACACCCTCTTGGATGTTGAGATAGAAGAATAAGGATGGAGAGAACTTACTAATTATATAATAGATTTATATGAGTTTATAATAATTTATAATCATTTACAAGGATTTACAAGAAAAAAAAAACTGAATCAGAACTTCACCCAATCGTCTGTCACCGTCATTGATAGTCTCTTTCTTTTCTTTTTTTAAAAAACAAAAAAAAACAAATGTCAAATGAGAGTCAATCTGCATCACTTCCTCGCAGATTTACTTAATCAATTTGATTTTCAAAGATCTTCTACTTATTCTAGTTGCAATTCATTGAAATCAACCTATCCAGCATAGCCTCTTTCGCTCTAGAATTATGTTGTTGTTCATATTTCTCTTTCTATAGGTGAAAGACTCGGTGAATAATTCTTCAGTTAATTTTTCCCCCAAAATTAATTGAAGATAGAAAAGTCATTATTCTAATTAAAATTTTGTATTTTAAAAAACAATTTTGAGTAGTCACATTTTTGCAAATTGGTAGTCCCAAAATTGTACTTTTTAACAATTCCTTTACATTAATATGGTAAATAATTTTTTTTAAATAAAAAAAAATTGGACTTTGATTTACAAACCATTTCTATTTTTGGTTTTATACTGGAGCATAAACGACTTCCTTTACATTAATATGGTAAATAATATTTTTTAAATTTAAAAAAAATTGGACTATGATTTACAAACCATTTATATTTTTGGTTTTATGCTGGAGCATAAACGACTTTGGTTTATAGATTTTTATTGGATTAGTCGAAATAATTGATTAAACATTTCAATTTTCTATATCATTATTTAAAAAGATATATATAACATTGTATATGAAGTTCTTCTACTTAGAGAAAAGGTTGACAGCATTGTGTGTCCCAACATATTTAATGGTTTAACTCAAATCCATAGATTTTTGAAGATTCATTTTAGGGGAAATTGCTTATTTTAACCCATTATTTGGTTTTGAATGCAAATCTAGACCCTTTATTAGACATTCGACAAAAGTAACCCGTAGCGGTAGTGAAAGTATCAGTTTCTCCCTAACGACCAAACAAAAAAACGAAATGAAAAATGACCCTTATAACCCTGGAGAAGTCTACGTTTATACAGTACACTTCGTGAGTAGACTTCTAAATGAAGTCTACTCCGTGATTTTATCTTAAATTTTAATTATAAAATTTATAAAAATTAATTTGGTAAAAAAATTTTATACATAAATATTACATACGTAATTATCATCTATATAAAATAAAAAAATTTTATTAAACAAAGAAAGTTTTCATATCATGTAAAAGTAAAATAGTAGACTTCATAACTTCTATATGAAGTCTACTCCGTGATTAAATCTTAGATTTTAATTATAAAATCTTTAAAAATTAATTTGATAAAAAATTTGTATACATAAATATCAAATACGTAATTATCACCTATATAAAATAAAATTTCATAAAAATCGGTCAATTTAAACAAATAAAGTTTCCATATCATGTAAAAGTATAATAGTAGACTTCATAACTTCTAAATGAAGTCTACTCTGTGATTAAATCTTATATTTTAATTATAAATTTTTTTAAAATTAATTTGATAAAAAAATTTGTATACATAAATATCACATATGTAATTATCACCTATATAAAATAAAATTTCATTAATATCGGTCATTTTAGACAAATAAAGTTTCCATATCATGTAAAAGTATAATAGTAGACTTCATAACTTCTAAATGAAGTCTACTCCGTGATTAAATCTTAGATTTTAATTATAAAAATTTTAAAAATTAATTTGATAAAAAATTTGTATACATAAATATCACATACGTAATTATCACCTATATAAAATAAAATTTCATAAAAATCGGTCATTTTAAGGGAACAAAGATAAATGAGGGTAGAAACCAAATACATGTAAGGTTTGAGTATATGGTTTGATATGGATAGATATCATGGTTATGGTTTTGATAAAAAGAAATCTAAATGAATGAGAGTTTAATATTACATTTAAGTTTATTTGGAAAACAAAATTAAAAATATAATGATGAGTAAATTGTTTAATGTTAGATTTTATGTAACTTATCAATTTAGGGGTTAGGGGTGTACTGTTCATTCGAGGTTTAGGGTGAGGAAGACTTCGTCATGAAGTCTGTGTCACTTCAAATTAGTAGACTTCATGTGAAGTCATTCAAAATATTAAAGCGGGAAACAAAATTAAATAGGTGGAAACGAAATTAAATAGGCGGAAAACAAAATTAATTTAATAATTTTACCACAACCTAAGTTTAAAACGAGGCTCTACTTTTTTTTTCTCCCTTCCTCTTCCACATTACCATAGCCTGACTCTCTAGATTTCTTCTTTATCTATTTTTATTCATCTTTTTTTTTTTAATTTGTCAATCTCTTCTAATCCATTTTTTTTTCTTAGAAAGAGAATAATGATACATGTGTATGTTCATATTTCTGGGTTTTGATTGCTTATATTTTTTTCAAAATGTTTGATTTGGATAGGATGAAGAAGTTGATATGGAGGATATAGTAGTGCAAGAACAAGAACCAATTTTGGGAGTTTATTTTTCAACATGCGACAACAAGAAGACTGTGCGAAGAAGAAGATTGATTCTTTACATCCATCAGTTTCAAGGTTAATAAAATTTAACCTCTCTCTTTCTCTTTTTATTTAAATTTTTAGAAAGAAAGATCTGAGTATTTTTTTTTCTTTCTACAGATCTCAAGAAGAAAGCTGTGCAAAGAAGAAGGTTGATTCTTTATATTCATCAGTTTCAAGGTTAATAAAGTTTAACCTCTCTCTTTCTCTTTTTATTTAAATTTTTAGAAAGAAAGATCTGAGTTTTTTTTTCTACAGATCTCAAGAAGAGACAAAGAAGCTGAAACCATCGATTACAAGAAAGAGACTTCATTGTGAAGTCTACTCTGCTGACTTCATATAGAAGTCTACTACTGTAGGATTTTTTTTCAAAGTTGTAATTGTAGCATATTTAGAACGAAATTTTAAGATTTTCTTGTTCATATATTAGTTTCAGCCAACCTATTTGTTTGTGTGAGAGTTTGACATGTTTATTTGTAATATGCATGATTGAATCAATTTTCTTGTTTCATTTTGCAGTTAACTCACTAGTAGTAGACTTCAAAATGAAATCTTAAATAAGATTTAATCACGGAGTAGACTTCATTTAGAAGTTATGAAGTCTAGTATTATACTTTTACATGATATGAAAACTTTCTTTGTTTAAAATGACCGATTTTTATGAATTTTTTTTTATATAGGTGATAATTACGTATGTGATATTTATGTATACAAATTTTTTTATCAAATTAATTTTTAAAAATTTTATAATTAAAATCTAAGATTTAATCACGGAGTAGACCTCATATAGAAGTTATGAAGTCTACTATTATACTTTTACATATCAAGAAACTTTATTTGTTTAAAATGACTGATTTTTATGGAACTTTATTTTATATAGTTGATAATTACGTATGTAATATTTATGTATACAAATTGTTTACCAATTTAATTTTTATAAATTTTATAATTAAAATTTAAGATAAAATCACAGAGTTGATTTCATTTAGAAGTCTACTCACGAAGTCTACTGTTTAAACGTAGACTTCTCAAGGGTTATAAGGGTCATTTTTCATTTCGTTTTTTTGTTTGGTCGTTAGGGAGAAACTGATACTTTCACTACCCCTACGGGTTACTTTTGTCGAATGTCCAATAAGGGGTCTAGATTTGCATTCAAAACCAAATAATGGGTTAAAATCGGCAATTCCCCCAAAATTATATGTGTGATTTTACTATTAAATAACATTTTTTAAGTATCAAGAGAAAAAAAATATTCATCTATACTATTAAAACAGGAAACATTATAGAAAAAACATTTAGTCATGTGTTATATTACATGTAATGCCACTGTCTTTTAGTGATTTTTCAAATATTCATTAAGGGTATTTTAGTCAAATGATATATTATAACTATAATTTAAATTTAAATCAAAACTAAATCGAAACCAAATCATATCATATCTTTTTAAATCGAAGAATATCTTTTTTAAACAACCATTAATCTCTCTAAATAATTATGTAAATAATATGATTTACTTCCCTAATTAATGAAAAACGAAAATAAAAACAAAACATATATATTAAATTAAAAAATCAAATGAGAAATATAATTAAATCATTTAGTACATTAATTATTTTACAAATCATAAAATCAAATTTGATAAAGATACATATAAAAAAACATGAGTAAATATATTTTACAACATATTTCAACTAATAATAAAATGAAAAAAAACTCAATACAAAAAAATCAAACTTAATATTAATAAGTGTCTAATTTATAAAATATAAATTTGAAAATTTTGAAAAATAATTTAAAATAGGTTAATATATTTTTAACGAAATAAAATTTAAACATTAAAAATTAGTCAATATATAGAGTAAAACCGGTTAATATTTTTACATTTACAGATTTTTAGACAATGTAAAATATTTAGACAATTGTAAAATGGGTTACAAAAATTAATTAACACGTTTTGATTACAAAAAACTTTAAAATAACTAATAAAAGACAAATTTAATAGACAGATTAGCATATTGTAATTATAATTATATAAAAATATAAAATTAGTCATACAAATATTTCTAAAAAACTAATAGAACAGATTATATATATTTATCATATATTTTAACATAAAACTATCAACACATCACAAATTATAACTTTCACATATATATCTTTTACATAAAGTCAAAAATAGAAAAACAAAAAATTAATTAAAGAATATCATCCACTCTCAAAACATATTAAAAATATAGAAAATATTTATAATGAAGTAAAACTGTTAGCATATATTAAATTTTTAAATTTATAAATGCATATCATAAAAAAAAAAAAATTATGACATCTTTGTTTCTAGTTAAATTTTAACATGTCTAAAGTATATAACAAAATTATTCTCAAAAACTTTTGAAAACTTGAAGAACTTTTTGAATGATGAAAAATAGTGTAATTATAAATTTAAATGTGAAAATTTAACATTCCTAACTATAAAAATATGATTCAATTTTTTTCTTTGTTAAAAAAAAAAAATGGTTTTTCCACTCATTATCTTGAATTCAGTAGAAAAACAATTTCTTTTAAAAATACATAGAAATGAATAAAAATATATGTCGGATTACCTTCGTCATATTATCTGTGGTTTGGGCTACATCCTTATTCAGGTTGGACCTGATTCATGCTCGTGGCCCACTAAGCCCAAGTCGACCCAGCTGAAGTTTAAGACGTCGTTTAAAAGGAGGTGCTTCGTCTCCATCGAGGATCTGCGGGAAAACACATAGAGAAAAAGAAAAACAGAGGAGATTCAGAAATGATCTCAAGTGTTCAAGCAAAGGAGTTCTAATATCAATGAAGAGTTTACCTTTTACGTTTTTGCTCTTATTAATTTAGATTGTGGCTTGAGAGATCGTGTATCGTCTTACTTCTGTTCCAAGAGTTCTTTATGTTGAAAACTTGATCGAGCTTCGGGGTTGTGAAGCTTGTGATCTTCTTTTCTTTCTGATTAGTGAAGTATTTGGGAGGAGGGTCTCCCACGAGATGTATCAGTCTTTCCAGACTGTGAATTCATTCAATCTTTATGGTAAGTGTTCACTGGAAGCTGCGAAAACATAAAATTCAACACCATGATATATAAATTGGATAGATTTCATGGTGATTTTCAAACCACTATCGGATCAATCTAATGGTAATTTTCAAACCACGATCGGATCAATCTCATGGTGATTTTCAAATAAAATAGTCAGATCAAAATGACCCTGGTGAAAAAATAAAGCTTTGAGAACTTGAGGGGCATCATCAACGATCGGGTTCACATCAACGATGGGGTTCATGGTTTCATCTGCCATAGTCTCGAAAAAAACACACAAAGACAAACTGAAAACAAAAATCTGAGATTTTTTTTTTTTTTTTTGCACCACAAACTAAACAGATGTTAAATATGAAAGATTTGTTTATATATCTCACTGATTTTAGATAAGGAGAATCTGAAAACTACAGATTTCTTTCCTTTACACATAGCAACCACTGGTAGACATATCGCTGGAAATTTGGATCTAAAACTGCGGGTCCCGCCCCATTTGACCCGCTGCAGGGCGGGTGCAGGTCGTCGGTTGTAAAAATGTATATGTATGCGGGTCGGACGGATAGAGTCTAAAATTGGCGGGGCAGGTGCGGGTTTTGGGTTTTAGATAAGCGGGTTCGCGGGTACCCGCAAAATGACAAAAGTTGTGCTGTTTTTAATTAAATTAGTGTTGTTTTGATTTTGTAGTGTGTAAGTGTCTGTTGTTTTGAATTTGTAATTTGTAAGTGTGTGTTGTTTTTAAAATTGAATTGGTGGCATTTTTCTTTTTTAGTGTAAATCTGTGTGTTGTTTCTCATATTAAATTGATGTTGTTTTTCTTTTTTTAGTGTGGAAGTGTGTGTAGTTTTATGTGAGTGACTAAATAACCCTAATTTTATTCTTCTTTTCTTCACTTTTTTTTCAGCCACTCGGCGATTATCTTATAGTCTTACGGCAACTCTCTCTTCCATTTCACTGTCAACTCTATTTCTGTTTCTCTGCAATTCGTCAAATGTAAGATCTCACCCCTTGTCTCTTTCTCTCTAATCTGCAGTTTTTGAGGGTGATTAAAGATTTTCCAAATTGATAGATATAGAGGCAAGAATCTTTTTGTGGAAAAGCAAAGATTTTCTCAGGTTACACAAGCATTGAGATAATATTATGACTTTTTATTAAGATTTCCCGTGGATTTTTCGAAGAAGAATCAAATTTTTGTTGATTTTTTTTTTTGGTGTGTTACCCGCTAGAGCCGCTTGATTAATGTGGGGCGGGTGCGGGTTATTAGTTTTCAGTGCAGCGGGTCAAGTGGATCAATTTTATATATAAAATTTTTATTCAAACCCGTGGCGGAGCGGGTCTGGCGGGGCGGATCCGACCCGCAACCCAGTACTACTGGTAGCTATTTGTAAAGTAAAGAAATCTGTAGTTTTCAGATTCTCCTTATCTAAAATCTGTGAGACATATAAACCAATATTTCCCATTAACATCTGTTTAGTTTCTGGTGCAAAAAAAAAAAATCTCAGATTTTTGTTTTCAGTTTGTCTTTGTGTGTTTTTTTCGAGACTATGGCGGATGAAACCATGAACCCCATCGTTGATGTGAACCCGATCATTGATGATGCCCGTCAAGTTCTCAAAGTTTTATTTTGTCACCAGGGTCATTTTGATCTGACTATTTTATTTGAAAATCACCATGAGATTGATCCGATCGTGGTTTGAAAATTACCAAGAGATTGATCCGATCGTGGTTTGAAAATCACCATAAAATCTATCAAATCTATATATCATGGTGTTGAATTTGATGTTTTCGCGGCTTCCAGTGAACACTTATGCTATTAGGGTTCTTTTGTTTTTTTTTTTGTCAAACCCTCTTCAATAGGAGTCTCCAAGTGAGAGACTTTAGATTGACTTTTTTGAATTTGGGGATTTTATGTTCGTTTAGGTTTTGTAATAACTTGATTAATCATTTATCGTGAAGAAATGTTGATATCCGTATTTATCGAAAATTGGGTGAATTCATGGTTGCTTGCATGTTGGTATCGAATTTGATATTTGAGTCATTATTGTTTGAAACAATGTTCTTTTGTGTTGCAGTGTCGTCAAAAGAGACCCCATGCTGTTGGATCTTGTATGAACTAGAAGGGAAGCAAGACATGTGCTGTGAAGATATGTCCTAAGTGTCTATCGAACAGGTTTGAGTTGATGTTTTGAGATTTTTGTCTTTGTGTGATGAGAAATGTGTAAGCTCTAGTGATTGTTTTATTATATGGTTTTTGGTTTGATGTTTTGAGATTTTGAGATTTTTGTCTTTGTGTTATGAGAAATGTGTAAGCTCTAGTGATTGTTTTATTATATGGTTTTTGCTCGAATTTATAGGTACAGACATTGGAGGTTGCTTCGAAAGTTGATTGGGTTTGTCCCAAATGCAGAGGAATCTGCAATTGCAGCATCTGCATGTAAGTCAAAATATTAATCATCCATTACATTGAGTTTTTACAAAAATGACTATATACATATATATATATATATATATAGTGTGTGTTTTAGGGCTCATTTTGTAAATTTGTGTTTCTTTTGTTTTCTTTTCCAGAAAGAAAGAAGGTAAGAGGCCTACTGGAATATTAGCACCCAAAGCTAAGAAAGCTGGATGTTGTGTCTCCGAGTTTCTTACAAAAGAGGCTTATGAAAACTACTTTTATAAGAGGAAGATGAAATAGGTACGAAGCTATACTTCTTTGTAGTGTATATATCATAGCTTTGAGCCTTGTTTTGATCATATATATGCATTGTATATGCAGGAAGATGTTGTTGCACCAAATGATATAGGTGCCAGTTGCAGCGAGGTGTACGCTGTTGTACCGAGTGATGTAGGTGCCAGTTGCAGCGAGGTGAACGCTGTTGAAGGGAATGATGTAGGTTCCAATTGCAGCGAGGTGAACGCTGTTGAAGGGAATGATGTAGGTGCCAGTTGCAGCCAGGAGAATGCTGTAGAGAGAAAGAGCAAGATCCCGAAAGCCAAACCCGTTCCCAAGGAGAGAAAGAAGCGTCAGATTAAGGAGGTTAAGTTACCTAAGGGAACTGACTCAATCACTGTCTCTGGCATTGACTTGCCCCCTGGAGATGTTGCAAATCTGTTTCAGTTTTGGAAGTTCTGTTCGACTTTTGGAAAGGTATCATCATCATTTATGTACTTAAAATTTTGAATATTAGGTTTATACTAATGGCTAATGGCTCCTCTCTGGTTCATATATATGACGTTTGAATATGCTGTTAGTTTAAGGGAAGGGCAAGCTCAACTTGTTGTACGTGAGTTGTTATATGGGAGAAGCACAAGGAGCCAAGAACATTCTACGCTCATTCAGACGATAATCCAGTTACTGACTCTGATATTTGTAGACAGAGGATTAACGTAAGGATTGTTTTTCTTCAGAAGATCTGATTCTTTTCTTTGATGGATGATGCATTATATTTGACATATTTCAATTTTTTTTTTTAAATAATGTAGATCGGATTGTCTGAGTGCAACTGATGATAGTTGGTTCACATTTCTTGGAAACTGTTTTGTGGGATCAGAAGTTGAACTTGATGACTTCCCTCCTGAGATGTTTGAGAGAGGGATTGATGCGTATGAGGAGATGGATTCATCGAAAAGAATTAGGCTTAACTTCTTATGCGATGAAACTCTTGACATAAGGTAATTTTTAGTGATATTCGTTTATATATTGAACCAATTGTTCTCTTATTTTTTCATTTTTTCTGGTGCTTGAGGGTCAACATGTTGTGACAAATCTTTCAGGGAGCTGAGGGAGTTTATTATAAACCCTGAATGTTTTGCTAAGAAAAAGGAAGCTAGAGAAAGGTTGAATGCAGCAATAACTAAGGTAATGGTAAAATCTACCTAGGTCTTTACAGTTTGACAACACTTGATTCATTCTAAAACCTTTTTGTTGTAGCAGAAACAACTGGCTCAGGATTTAGATGACAAGTTTGCCAAAGGTGAAGAAGAGAATAATGGGGTTACGCTGAAAAGTAAACAGAAGATTACAATTATGAAGCAAATGGAACCTGAATCTGAACGAGTTTGTATCGAAAAAGAAAACGCGTTAGAAATGAAAAGTAAAATTTAAACTCCTGTGATTGATTCTTTATAACAATGATCTATCTTTCGAGGCTTATTGTTGTTCTAATTGTTTCTGTAGTGAGTTTAGAATATGATGATGCTCTTAGAACCATGCCGATCGATGTGGATGACGATGGTCTGATTCTCTGGAAGTTGAAGTATACCAATGAAGAACCAAGACTTTTCCTTCAAGGTGTGAAAAAAACATACAAAGAGGTTGTTTATATTAACGAAGAATATATAGTAATTTTTATCTCTTTCCTTTGTTTGTGTGTAGGTATAGGGAGCTGGACTGACGTTTGTCCTCACGAAAGGTGGTTTGCGTTTAGCCCCGAGCAGAAACCACAATTACATAGATACTTCGCTTACAAAAGGTAAATCATTTTATCTCTCTCTAAAGCTTATAAGTTTAATGAAGTTATTAAAGGTTTTTAGGGTTTAAAATTGCTTTTAGGTCAAGGAATTTATTAGGTCTTTTAGATTTTAAGGTTTCTCTTTAGGTCATGGAATCCATTAACGTCTTTTAGGTCAAGGAAATTATTAAGGCTTTTCAGGATTTAAATTTGCTTTATTTATTTCCAACATCTTTCTATATAAACACATACACTTGCAACTAAAGCATCTATCCACAGACTTTGGAATCAATGCATCTCTTGAAATTATAGACTTGGGAATCTCTGTGTAACAACTAAACATTTACTTAGCATGAAACAATATTTTGTTTTTCTTGAACTTTCAAGTCATCTTATTTGTAAATGGGTTTGCATTTCCTGCCTTGCATATCATTTTTTTAATAATATGTTTTCCGGTTTGAGTAAATAACTTTTTTTCATTACAACTGTATTTCTAGTGAAGCTAATTTTTTCGTGGGTTTGCATAGTCTGATTTGCATCTCAATTTTTCTTTTGATTCATATGTTTTGTAGGAAGAAAATTCTTCTCGAAAAGAAGAAGGAAATGAAGGAAATGAAGGAAAATGAGGGAAAGGTTGTTCTTGTGCCTGATGAGTCTTCCCTTTCGACATCGAGCACATAATAGAAACATTATCATGATAAGCATAGGTAAAAAGGCTGACTCATAAACTCTTGGGCTTAGTTGAAGAATTTTTTGAATGGTGCCTTTAAATATATAATGCCAGAGACAGTGATTGAGTCAGTTCCCTCAGGTAACTTAACCTCCTTAATCTGACGCTTCTTTCTCTCCTTGGGAGCGGGTTTGGTTTTCGGGATCTTGCTCTTTCTCTCTACAGCATTCTCCTGGCTGCAACTGGCACCTACATCATTCCCTTCCACAGCGTTCACCTCGCTGCAACTGGCACTTACATCATTCCCTTCAACAGCATTCACCTCGCTGCAACTGGCACCTACATCACTCGGTACAACAGCGTTCACCTTGCTGCAACTGGCACCTATATCATTCGGTGCAACAGCATCTTGCTGCATATACAATGCATATATATGATCAAAACAAGGCTCAAACCTATGATAGACACACTACAAAGGAGTATAGCTTCGTACCGATTTCATCTTCCTCTTATAAAAGTAGTTTTCAGAAGCCTCTTTTGTAAGAAACTCGGAGACACAACATCCAGCTTTCTTAGCTTTGGGTGCTAATATCCCAGTAGGCCTCTTATCTTCTTTCTTTCTGGAAAAGAAAACAAAAGAAACACAAATTAACAAAATGAGCCCTAAAACACACACTATATATATATAATAGTTGAATAATTTTTATTTAAGCTTATACTTGTTCTTTGTATCAATATTATTATTTTTTTGGCTTATTTTATATATAATAGTTGAATAATTTTTTCTCCAGCTGATTGCCATGTAAGTTAAGGAGAAGTAGACACGTGTCTATTAATTAATTATTCAGCAATCATTAATTATTCATTTTTTACTTACATATGTCCAAATTGAATTATAACACTTTAAAACTTCTATCATAATAAATATAAATAAATATATATATTCTAGGTAAAAAAGAAATAAATAACATATAAAATCTTACAGAAAATGTAAGTATTAATTTTATTTAATTAAATTTTTGGTAACTAAAATTTTAAATTAAGAAGAGAAAATTAAAGGTTTTATGTATTTTTTATTATGGATATGTGTCAACATTTACAGCACTTATGTGGCAGAAAGTTGAAAAAATTATCGAATAAAATTTTATCACTAAAAAAAGTTTTAAAATGAAAATTGTTTACGTGTAGATATTCACCTAGTGATATGTTACATGGAGAGAGAACTGGGTAAATTTTTTTTTTATTATTTCTTAGTTTTAAATTTATATAAGAATCTATTATATATAATTTTCTTTATCATCGATTATTACATTTATATTTTTTATAATTAATTTAAGTGGTTCCTCTCATATTTTTAATGGTCTATATCATTAACTTTGTTTGTATAATTTTCATCTACTATTTTTATTTTATTTTTAATATAATATGATCTATTTATTTGTTTATTAAATAAATTAATCTTTTCATCTATTTCTAACTAATTAATTGGTATCATTAGTTAAGTGTAAGTTAATTATATTTAGATTTATTATAAGCAAATATAAATGAGTTATTATGTCTTTAATGAATTAGATTTATATATTTATTATTATTATTTTTAAATGTAAAAATGACACATATCAATAATTTGGGGGGGTGTATTGAATCTATGATTTGAAGTGATTTGGAGTGGTTTGCATTAAAATGACAAATCCACTCTTATTGGAACATGACTTTTAAAACTTACTTTAAAATCCAGTGTTATTGAACTTATAATTTTAAAAGGATTTTGAGAGAGTTGTTGGGATTTCAAAGTGTTTTGGTCGAATCTCTTAATTAAAAAAGAAAAACCCAAATCTCATGTTTTCAGATAGAAATCTAGAGTTTTTAAATTAAAAACACAGCAACTTCCTTAATTCACCCAAATCATCTAAAAACTCATTAAAAATCAAATCATCTCAAATCTTCTCAAATGTTATATTCAATACACCCTGTTGGATGTTGAGATAGAAAAATAAGGATGGAGAGAACTTACTAATTATATAATAGATTTATATGAGTTTATAATAATTTATAATCATTTACAAGGATTTACAAGAAAAAAAAGACTGAATCAGAACTTCACCCAATCGTCTGTCACCGTCATTGATAGTCTCCTTCTTTTCTTTAAAAAAAAAAACAAAACAAAAAAACAAATGTCAAATGAGAGTCAATCTGCATCACTTCCTCGCAGATTTACATAATCAATTTGATTTTCAAAGATCTTCTACTTATTCTACTTGCAATTCAGTGAAATCAACCTATCCAGCATAGCTTCTTTCGCTCTAGAATTATGTTGTTGTTCATATTTCTCTTTCTATAGGTCAAAGACTCGGTGAATAATTCTTCAGTTAATTTTTCCCCCAAAATTAATTGAAGATAGAAAAGTCATTATTCTAATTAAAATTTCGTATTTTAAAAAACAATTTTGAGTAGTCACATTTTTGCAAATTGGTAGTCCCAAAATTGTACTTTTTAACAATTCCTTTACATTAATATGGTAAATAATGTTTTTTAAATAAATAAAAATTGGACTCTGATCTACAAACCATTTCCATTTTTGGTTTTATGCTGGAGCATAAACGACTTCGGTTTATAGATTTTTATTGGATTAGTCGAAATAATTGATTAAACATTTCAATTTTCTATATCATTATTTAAAAAGATATATATAACATTGTATATGAAGTTCTTCTACTCAGAGAAAAGGTTGACAGCATTGTGTGTCCCAACATATTGAATGGTTTAACTTAAATCCATAGATTTTTGAAGATTCATTTTAGGGGGAATTAATTATTTTAACCCATTATTTGGTTTTGAATGCAAATCTAGACCCCTTATTGGACATTCGACAAAAGTAACCCGTAGGGGTAGTGAAAGTACCAGTTTCTCCCTAACGACCAAACAAAAAAAACGAAATGAAAAATGACCCTTATAACCCTGGAGAAGTCTATGTTTATACAGTAGACTTCGTGAGTAGACTTCTAAATGAAGTCTACTCCGTGATTTTATCTTAAATTTTAATTATTAAATTTATAAAAATTAATTTGGTAAAAAATTTGTATACAGAAATATTACATACGTAATTATCATCTATATAAAATAAAATTTCATGAAAATCGGTCATTTTAAACAAATAAAGTTTTCATATCATGTAAAAGTATAATAGTAGACTTCATAACTTCTATATGAAGTCTACTCCGTGATTAAATCTTAGATTTTAATTATAAAATCTTTAAAAATTAATTTGATAAAAACTTTGTATACATAAATATCAAATACGTAATTATCACCTATATAAAATAAAATTTCATAAAAATCGGTCAATTTAAACAAATAAAGTTTCCATATCATGTAAAAGTATAATAGTAGACTTCATAACTTCTAAATGAAGTCTACTCTGTGATTAAATCTTAGATTTTAATTATAATTTTTTTTAAATTAATTTGATAAAAAAATTTGTATACATAAATATCACATATGTAATTATCACCTATATAAAATAAAATTTCATGAAAATCGGTCATTTTAAACAAATAAAGTTTATATATCATGTAAAAGTATAATAGTAGACTTCATAACTTCTAAATGAAGTCTACTCCGTGATTAAATCTTAGATTTTAATTTTAAAAAAATTAAAAATTAATTTGATAAAAAAATTTGTATACACAAATATCACATACGGGAACAAAGATAAATGAGGGTAGAAACTAAATACATGTAAGGTTTGAGTATATGGTTTGATATGGATAGATATCATGGTTATGGTTTTGATAAAAAGAAATCTATATAAATGAGAGTTTAATACTACATTTAAGCTTATTTGGAAAACAAAATTAAGAATATAATGATGAATAAATTGTTTAATGTTAGATTTTATGTAACTTATCAATTTAGGGGTTAGGGGTGTACTGTTCATTCGAGGTTTAGGGTGAGGAAGACTTCGTCATGAAGTCTGTGTCACTTCAAATTAGTAGACTTCATGTGAATTCATTCAAAGTATTAAAGCGGGAAACGAAATTAAATAGGCGGGAAACAAAATTAATTTAATAATTTTACCACAACCTAAGTTTAAAACGAGGCTCTACTTTTTTTTTCACCCTTCCTCTTCCACATTACCATAGTCTGCCTCTCTAGATTTCTTCTTTATCCATTTTTATTCATCTTTTTTTTTTAATTTGTCAATCTCTTCTAATCCATTTTTTTCTTAGAAAGAGAATAATGATACATGTGTATGTTCATATTTCTGGGTTTTGATTGCTTATATTTTTTTCAAATGTTTGATTTGGATAGGATGAAGAAGTTGAGATGGAGGATATAGTAGTGCAAGAACAAGAACCAATTTTGGGAGTTTATTTTTCAACATGCCACAACAAGAAGACTGTGCGAAGAAGAAGATTGATTCTTTACATCCATCAGTTTCAAGGTTAATAAAATTTAACCTCTCTCTTTCTCTTTTTATTTAAATTTTTAGAAAGAAAGATCTGAGTATTTTTTTTTTCTACAGACCTCAAGAAGAAAGCTGTGCAAAGAAGAAGATTGATTCTTTACATTCATCAGTTTCAAGGTTAATAAAGTTTAACCTCTCTGTTTCTCTTTTTATTTAAATTTTTAGAAAGAAAGATCTGAGTTTTTTTTTTTCTACAGATCTCAAGAAGAGACAAAGAAGCTGAAACCATCGATTACAAGAAAGAGACTTCATTGTGAAGTCTACTCTGCTGACTTCATATAGAAGTCTACTACTGTAGGATTTTTTTTCAAAGTTGTAATTGTAGCATATTTAGAACGAAATTTTAAGATTTTCTTGTTCATGTGTTAGTTTCAACCAACCTACTTGCTTGTGTGAGAGTTTGACATGTTTATTTGTAATATGCATGACTGAATCAATTTTCTTGTTTCATTTTGCAGTTAACTCACTAGTAGTAGACTTCAAAATGAAGTCTATTTAATTTCGTTTCCCGCCTATTTAATTTCTTTTCCCGCTTATTTAATTTCGTTTCCCGCCTATTTAATTTTGCTTCCCGCCTTTAATAATTTGAATTTCAGACTTTACTGTGAAGTCTACTCTGCTGATTTCACTGTGAAGTCTACTCTGCGGACTTCATATAGAAGTCTACTACTGTATGATTTTATCAAACTTGTAATTGTAGCATATTTTGAATGAATTTTAAAATAATTCTTGTTCATGCATTAGCTTTAGCCAACTTACTTGCTTGTGTGTGAGTTGGTGGTTAACAAAAAAAAACACGATGACAAGAAACTAATCTCATAAACACACATGACCATATTCATTGTTCGAGTATTACAAACTGATCTCAGATAAAAACACAAGATATTTCTAATTAAACAAATTTAACAGAGGATAAGTATCATCTTCATTTAGGAGAAAAGCCCAGAGTTGCATATCCATCATTCAACTTTGTATAGGATTTTGTTGGCACCAATGGTGATCTTGTATACATAGGTAAAAATAAGTCATAAGATCACTGCAATACAAATAGAGTTGTAACTAGTGTTAAAAGTCGAATAAAAATACAAAGATGTGGATGCAAACAAAGATAAACAGAATTTAATAGAAGGAAATGACGCATGAACAAGAAAATCTTAAAAATTATTTATAAATATGCTACAATTACAACTTTGAAAAAATCATACAGTAGTAGACTTGTATATGAAGTCAGTAGAGTAGACTTCACAATGAAGTCTGAAATTCAAATTATTACAGGCGGGAAGCAAAATAAAATAGGCGGGAAACAAAATTAAATAGACGGGAAATGAATTTAAATAGGCGGGAAACAAAATTAAATAGATTTCATATTGAAGTCTACTACTAGTGAGTTAGCTGAAAAATGAAACAAGAAAACTGATTCAACCATGCATATTACAAATAAACATGTCAAACTCACACACAAGTAAGTAGGTTGGCTAAAACCAACGCATGAACAAGAAAATCTTAAAAATTCGTTATAAATATGCTATAATTACAACTTTAATAAAATCATTACGTAGTAGACTTCTCTACGAAGTCTAACGAGTAGACTCCAAATGACGTCTACTACTAGTGACCTAGTTGCAATATGAAACAAGAAAACTGATTCAGCAATGCATATAACAAATAAACATGTGAAACTCACACACAAGCAAGTAGGTAGGCTAAAACAAACGCATGAACAAGAAAATCTTAAAAATTCGTTATAAATATACTATAATTACAATTTTAATAAAATCATTACGGAGTAGACTTCTCTATGAAGTCTAACGAGTAGACTCCAAATGACGTCTACTCTCCCGGGTTACTTTTGCAATTGCCAATTAACAAAGCAGACTTCACCAGACGTCTACTCGCCCGAGTAGACGTTTAGAGAAGTCTGCATTCGTTAATTGGCAATTGCAAAAGTAGACTTCACTTGCAGTCTACTCCGAAAAATGGGTCAGTTTTGCAATTGACCAAAATTTGACTTTCCGAGTTAGACTTCATACCATAAGTAGACTTCTTGAAGAAGTCTACTTTTTTCAGTAGACTTCTCTCGGGTTAGTTTTGCAATTCAAATATCTGAGTAAACTTCTTGGAGAAGTCTACTTCCTGAGTAGACTGCTAGTGAAGTCTATTTCCTGAGTAGACAGCTAGTGAAGTCTACTCGTTTAGTTCTGGTGTTGACCAAATTTGCGATTAAATTAATAGTATACTGTGATAGCCATCTACTGCCTTCAGTAGACGGCTAGTGAAGTCTACTATTTAAATGATTTTAATGGTCAATGTTTTGATGTTTTCGACAACCCCAAAAGTAACTTCAGTAGACGTCACCCGCAGTCTACTATAAAAGCCCTCCTCTTGGTCAAATGTAAAACTAACCTGGCCACTACAAGTATGACGTGTACTATATTTTTTTCTTACCAAAGCAAAATAGTAGCTTGCAAATGAAGTCTACTCGCCAAATGGTCAAATGCAAAACTAACCTATGCTTTGACTAGTAGACATCAAATGAAGTCTACTCCCGCGAAACAGATGGAAAAACCCAGAAACTCATGTTTGAATTACCTGAATATGGTTTTTAGCTTCGTCGACTGTCAAAAACTGTGAGGCTGACCACCACAAAAGAAACCCAGACTCTATGTATGTAAGAATCCCCTACTATGCACTTTTGAAAGGGTCTGAAATTTGTAAAAAAAATGAATTTACGAGTTTTAGAGATGAAAATCAAGAAAAAATGGTGACAAATGAGTTGACAAACTCAAATGGTGAGTTTTAAGAGGTTAAATTGCGGTGGGTAGAGCATTAAGAGCTTCAGATCTGGTTGTTAATGGTGGTTGGAAAAATTGATGTCGATGGCATTTTCGTGAATAAGTGAAGAAGATGAGGTTATGTTTGTCTTTGTCATTTTCGAAATAAATCAAACCTATTCATAAGTAATGGCAAACTAATGGCATTTTCGTGAATTATCAGATCTACCAAAGTTAGAAAGGAGACAATGTGGCATTTGTTGGAGAGAGAAAAATGGAGGGTTACATTTGTAATTGACTTCAATTTATGGGTCATTTTTGCAAGCGGCCCATTCATTTTATCAGATTTTTGTTGAGAATTCATCGAATATTTTCCATGAATTTAATATCGTCGTAATTTCCATCAAAAGATTTCGATACTTTTGAAATCATTGGAATTTCCATCAAAAATAGCTGTGATTTTTTGTAGTGACCAAATAGCCAAAAAGTTAATCAAGCTATTAAAATATTGACCATAAGAGTTTTGTTTAAAACTTAAATCTTAAAAGATTGTCAGACTCCTCTCTTTTTCTAAGTCCAAGATTCCTTAGGGCAACTCCAACCATAAAACTAAATTTAGTGTTAAAATTACACAAAATTTGGTATTTTAGTATTATATTTTATTTTTCATCTCCAACCACAGCACCAAATTTCACATTAAAACACTATTTTAATTATTATATTATTAATTTTAAGAATTTTTTTTACCTTTTTAATAACTTTAAGAAATATTAATTATTCATAATTGGTTAATTATAATTTAAATATAAGATACAATTGATAAAGTAAAAACAATAAAATATATTACATCATACTAATTTTTAGAGACCAAATCTCGTAAATAATACATTTTCATGTTTATGTGACCAAAATAAACTAAGAAGTGAAAATAGACAAAAATGATTCATTAAACAAGAAAATTGACTATTTTATCCCTCCATTATATAGCTAAATTAGAAAAAAAATTATTCAATTTCATTATTTAAAAAAAAAAAATTAGGAAATTCTTTTTTTTTCAAAATTATATTTTTTTCAAAATTTTTGTTCTCAATTTTATTTTTCAAAATCTTTTTTCTTAATTTTTTTTTCATTTATTCTTTTTCAAATTTTTTTTTCAAATTTTTTTTTTATAGAAAAGTAACATTTCCTAAAAATATGTAAACCATTCCTAAATATTATTATACATTTCCTACAGTTTTAAGAACATTTTTTAATCTTCCAAATATTTCATATATATTTAATATATCACTTTTTAAAAATATTTAAAATTATTTTCTGTATGTTAAACCTATTTTTATATATTTATTAAAGTCTTAGGAACTCTTTCTTAAAAGTGTTTAAACTATTACTATATATTAGTATATCCTTTCTAAAATTTCAATAACATATTTAGGAATGGTTTACATATTTTTAGGAAAAGTTTCCTATAAATTTAAGAAACATTTGAATATAGAATACATAAACATATGGTCTTAAAATTTTAGAAAATGTATACTAATATTCAGGAATGGTTTACATATTTTAAGGAAATGGTTCATAAAACCGTTTTTGAAAAAAAAAAATTAAATTATTTAGGAATGGTGTACATATTTTTAGGAAAGTGTTTTTAATACTTTAATACGTAAAGATATGTTATTGAAATTTTAGAAAGGATATACTAATATATAGGAATAGTTTACACACTTTTAAGAAAGAGTTCCTAAGAATTTGATAAATATATAAAAATAGGTTTAACATACAGAAAATAATTTTAAATATTTTTAAAAATGATTTAAAATGATATATTAAATATATATGAAATGTTTGGAAGATTAAAAAATATTCTTAAAACTGTAGGGAATGTATAATAATTTTTAGGAATGGTTTACATATGTTTAGGAAAGAGTACCTAAAAGGATTTTCTAAAAAAAAAAGAATTTCCTAATTTTTTTTTAAATAATGACATTGAATAATGTTATTCTAATTTAGTTATATAAAGAATGGATAGAAAAGTCAATTTTCTTGTTTAATGAAACATTTTTGTCCATTTTCCCTTCGTAGTTTATTTTGGTTACATAAACATGAATATGTATTATTTAGAAGATTTGCCCTTATAAATATACCATTACTATAATAAATTATAATAATCAATGTTATTCCTAATAATTACAACTTTTGCCATTCTTATTTAAATTACAATATTTTAAAATTATACAAAACTTAATTAAATATAAATAATAAAAACTAAAATCTATTTAAAATAATATTTGAAGAAGAAAAAAAAAACATGACATCTCCTCCGCAGCCCCTATTGAAAAATAAAGAAATTTTGATTGATTTTTTTTTTATCAAAATTTTAGGAAAACGAAGTTTTAAAGTTAAATCAGTTTCTCAAATAAGGAACACGAAATTTTTCTTTTTTAAAAAAATTGTTTATATATTTTAATTATTTTAAAGATTACAGAACACAAATTTATTAAAAATATTTTTATTTAAAATTTTTAATATAAGGAAAAAAAGAATTTAAAAAAAAAATTATCTAAGATTATTTTAAAGATTATGGAACACAATTTTATTTTAAAAAAATGATTTATAAATTTTAAAATAATGAAAACAAATTAAAACAAAATTTTAATTACCTACAATTAACAAGAACGAATTTGAAATACCTACAATTAAGGAAAAAGAATTTAAAAATATAAATCAGTTCCTAAAATTAAGGAACCACAGTTAAAAAAAAACTGTTTCGTTTTGTGGAAAATATAGGATCAAATTTGATAAAAATCTGTCATAAAAACCTACTGTAACGTGTATATATTAGAAAGAGTCAATCTAGTAAGAAATAAATCTGCCATAACATGTATACTAAAACCTGCCATAATAACACTAAAAGTCTACAAACCAAATTCAATCTTGCTACAACGGAAAATAAACCTGTTGTAACATATTTATTAATCTAGCAATTAAATAATTTGATAGATTTATTGAAAATCTTAAAAATTCTGTTGTGTCGTTAGAAAACTCTGTTGTGTCAAATAAACCTATCATAACGCAAATTTTTGAAAAACGTAAAAACTCTGTCGCACCTGAGAAAATCTATTGCAACTGAGTCAAAATACCTATTAGATAAAAAAAACACTGTCATTCAAAAAATAAAATTGTCGTTCGAAAAATAAAGCTGTCATTCAAATATTAAAACTGCTGTAACTCAATAAAGTTGTTATCAAATAGTTCAAAAAACTATCGCTCCCCTATTAATCTGTCATCAACTAATACAAAAAAAAAAACTGTTGTATTTAAATAAAACTGTTATAGAAAATCTGTCAGTAGCTAAAAAGTCTGTTATCTAAATAATTATGTCACTTCATGTATGTCAAGTTTATTTTGACAATTTTCACCCAGATTTTTTACTGTGGTAAAAATTTTGAATTTTTTTTTTAATAAAAAGTAATGGCAATTTTCGTAATTTTGTTTTTGATATCAAAGGATAATAATTCTAATACAATTTTATGTCCTTCTAGTAAGTCACCATATTAAAAATGATAAAGTATAAAAATATAGTGGTATATATTTTTTTTAGTTGCAAAGTTTAGCTAAAATATAATTGAGTGTTAATAATAATATTGAAAAAGTAATTGTAACAAAAAACAAATTTTGTAAAAGAAAAAAAATATTTAAATGTTTGGTGCTGTGAATAGTTTGGTGTAACACTACTCACAAAACACAAAACTAAAATATTTGGTGTGAATTATACAGTCCCATTGGAGTTCATTTGACACTAAATATAAAGTTTTCGTGCAGCATTGGAGAAGCTCTTAGTGATTTTATAGATATATGAGTTGACTAAAACTTTTCCTTTAGATTAAAATGAATTTAATGCAAATTTAGCACACAAAAAAAAATTTGCAGTTGAGTGATTGATTGATCACTAAAGATAATTGGTCAACCCCTATTTCGACACGAGGGTCTTATGATTAGTCGGAAAGCCTTAGCTTGGTCAAACAGCTTAGTCGGTGAACTCTATGTTTTTCGTCTTGCTCTGTTTTACAGTAAAAAATATTTGTCTTTAGTAGATCGAATATAACTTAAGAAGTTTAGATTCAACCAATGGATTTGCTAGCCCTGGGCATTTGGGTTCGGGTTGAGGGTTTCAAATTTTTGGATTTTTTGGTTTAAGCTATGAAGTCCCATTCAGATATTACTAAAACTCGGGTCGGGATCCGTTCGAAACTACTCGGATTCAGATCAGTTCGGATGAACACTAAAAGTTCCCCCTAATCCTAAAAATACAATCGGTTTGGATCGGATCGGATATTTTTTATCCGAAATATCTGTTCTAGAACCAAAATACTTATATAACCGAAATTAATCAACACATTAACATGAGTAAATGACAAAGAAAATGAAGATGAACCATATCGGTAGTCTTAAATTCATCAACCATAGCAAAGAAAATGAAATGTATGTTTCAAAAGATCGAAAATGAAATGTATGTTCTAAACGAGACATATCCAAGACAAAGGTTTACCAAGAGCACCAATAAAAACAAACTACAGCCAAAACAAACCCAGACAAATCGAAAACAAAGTATTAGGTTGTTACTTGTTACAAAGAAAGGTAGAGCCGTAGAGAAATCCAAGTCCAGTTGAAGGCTTTTTTTAAGATCCTGCAACCAAAGCATAAGATATAAGTAACTGATACTGCAACCAAAACACAATCTATAAAATATTGTTACTAACCTTTTCGATGATTGAATCAAAGTGAATTAGTCTTGCTGTGTGAATGATGCATTTTCATACTTTGAAAAAAATGTAAACGTTTGTTAATATGCATAGTACGTAAAGTAAATGTTTTAAACTAGAGAAGAAATTTATACCTCTCTCAAGTTTATCCACATCTTCAAGATCAGCAAGTATTTGTGCATTTGTAAGAACTCTTAACTCCATCCGAATGTATTGATACATCCATTGCTCCGTACACATTAAAACTTGGAGCATGTAAAGAGTTAGACAACTTCTATGTGGATCTAGGATCCTTCCACTAGTGCTAAAAGCACTCTCAGAAACGACAGATGATACTTGCATTGCAAGAACATCACGAGTAATCTTAGATAAAATAGGATACTTGACACTATTTTTCTTCCACCAAGACAACACGTCGTACTCAATCCCAACCATCAATTCAGGATTCTCCACACTTTTCTTAAGATACCTTTCCAGCTCATCTCTTTTGTCTTTCACTCCTATTTTGCTTGACTTCTGTTTGTATCTAAGATCAATCGTTTGATAACCTAACCCATCATCCACTAATTCCATTATATTGATAGGTTGACCCTAAGAAAACTGTGTACCTTGAGACATATCGGATCAGTCATTTGGCCCATTACCACTACCGTATCTTATACTATAATTTTTGAACAAACTTCTTAGAACACTAAGTACTGAATCATGCATCTCCTTAGCCTCAACAGATTCCTTCCCATATAGCTCTTCAAAACACATCTTCGCAAGTTCCAACTTCTTGGTGGGGTCAAAGATGGTTGCTACGATCAATATCTTGTTCATATTCTTTAGACCACCCCAGTACTTGACAAACTTCTTGAACATTTCTGTAGCCTTAGACTTCAAGTCAGAATCAACGCTTCCGTTGAGTATCAACAGATTTGTCGCTATTGTGACATTATACTTGTGCACATTAACCTTAGTAGAAGCTGACACCACCACATTTGAGTTGTAGAATATGACAAGAAACCAGCATAGGTTTTCTATTGCATTCCAATCCATACGCTGAGGAAGTCCAATCCTTTTTGCTCCATATTTGGCTCACGAAAATGATCGTTGTAAAGCTTGTCCTCTGCTTCCATCTTCTCAAAAATTACCTTAAACTTCTGAGATGTTGTCAACATCAATTACATTGAATTTCACCTCGTCTTAATATCCAATGGCAAGCTTCCTCTAGTACACTTGCCAGAATCTACCTTCAGCTCAAAAGATCTTAACTTGCTGGTATGTGATCTAACATAGGAGACACCGTTTCGGATAGCACATACATTCTCATTAACTTTGGCCATTTCGTCTCTCACTATCAAGTTAATAATATGGGCACTACACATCATGTGCATAAACTCTCCATCAAAAACTAGAGACTGATCCGAGCCTAAAGAAAAACCACTTTGGAACTTCCTCAATGTTGAAGTATTGGCGCTGTAGCATTGTCTACAATTACACAGAAAACCTTCTCTATACCCCAATCAGCAAGACATTCTAGTAAAGAAGCTGTTATTGTCCGACCTTTATGATCTGTGACATGTTTGAATCCAGTGATAAGCTTCTTCAAACGCCAATTTACTTCAACATAATGCATTGTCACAACCACATAACTTGCTCATGTGAAGAAGCAACAATTATAGATCAAGTTTGCTATCATATAAAAGAAGCTAACAAGTAACAACAACTAAATAACAAATCGTAAATGCACAATGAATACGAATTACCTCTAGTTTGAGACACCCAAATATCTGTTGCGAGAGAAACTCGTTATTTATTACATAAGAATCACTTTTTTAATGTCGCATTTCTCTGCAGATACATCTCAACGATATATCTCGTTGATGTCCTTCTTGAAATTGGCTTGTACAAGTTAACCTTCAAACATATACACCAAGAAAGACACGGAAACAGGAGTTAAAGACATAAAAAAAAGTAGACAAAACTTAGAAAAAAACAAAGACAAATCATACAAAAATGCTAATATCATGGCAGAGGTATTTCCATGCAACACTTTCAATGAATGGCAAGGGCAACTCCCCTAATGCAATCATTTCATTAGAAGCTTCTCTAAATACACGCTCAGTCACTTTCACAGTCCTCATACCTCATTCATCGTTAATAACCGACTTTTTCTTTGCTTCTCTATCTAACCACAGTAGGTGTTGTTTCCAGATTAAGAGATGCTTTTGAAGATTAGAAGTCTCTGACTTGGTCACACACGAAAATGTGTTCTGGTAATAGTTGCAAACACATTGATGAGATTCTCCTTAGTTCTCGTATAATGTACCCATATGGGAGACTTTGTTGGGTGTATCCTTTTCTGCTTAACTGGTTGAGAAGTAGCTCCAATTCCTCCTGCCATGTCTCTCCTTTTGCCTCCACATTCCAGTTGCGGTGCTTGAAAGAAATATTCATCATCCACTTGTTGTGTATTGTTTTCCGGAGTTGGAGTTGATGTTGAATCCATATGTAAGAGTGAAGAAACATATGTAAAAATATGTTAGAACCTATGAAACCAACCAAATGACACTACAAGACTATAAATCTAAGACTTAAAGACTAAAATTCAGTTCCACATGCATATATGAATCCAAAATTAACAGTTTACATGCATATATAAATCCAAAAATAACAGTCTACTTTGCTTTTGGATTCAACAATAACAAAAAAGATTCAAACAACAGTTTACATGCATATATGAATCCAAAATACAAAAAAATTGAATCCAAAATACAAAAAAATTGAATCCAAAAATTCAAAAAATGACTAAGCAAATTACTATATAATTTCACAAGTACGAACCGAATCAAACGAAATAGTAAACACATACATAATTAGCACAATTTGTTCGATTACAAAAGTTAAGAACATCATAAGGAACATGTATATAGGACCCAATCTAATAAGTCTAAATAGATTTATTCACAAGACGTAATCACAATATTACCCAAAAGCCAAAACTCAAACATCAAAGACAAAGATAACGAAACCCATAATAACAAACAAAAAATGCATAATGTCTACAAGAACATCATAAGGAAAATAATTGATTTTGGATTTGAATGAAAAACTAAACCCATAATAAGAATGGCATAATGGGTAATTGGATATACTGAACAGCATAAGGAACATGAAAATAAGAGAAAGGTTAGATCGAAGAAAGAAAATGAACTTGTGATTGATTTCTCGAAAACGCAGATGGAGGAGATGCAGACGGTGAGAATAGCTTACTTATGGGATCCAGCTTGTAAACTGAGTGAAACACAATTGATAGACTTAGGGACTAAGGTTGTTCTTCTCATAGGCTAGGTGCTCGAGGGTTTTGATTTTCGAAGATGGAATCGCAAGAGGCAAGGTATACGCAGTCAGAAAGTGAAGAGACGAGTATAATGTATATACATTGTATATGCAATACCGAAGCTATACATATATCTGATTATCTTTGGAACTTGGTTTGGGTTGCGGTTTAAAATCGAACCAACCCAATATCCGAAACAATACAAGACTGAGGCCCATTCGGTTTTTTTTGCTACATCCGTAACAGATCTGATCCTGCTAATTCGGGCCGGGATCAGATGTGGACTTCGTGTTCAGTACAAAATGCCCATGACTAGGATTTGCTTCACACCACTTACAAATGGAAGATAGCAGCCTCCTCTGTATTATTCTAAATTTGAAGATTTCAGTTGGTGTAAACTATCCATAATGAAAATTTTCTGATCTGTGATACCTATCTGATCTCCCAAATACTTGAATTAATATTGGGCATTCGGATATATATTCGAGTCGAGTTCAGGTCGGTTCTTTTCGAGTTCAGGTATTTTGGGTATATAATAATTGGACCCATATAGTTATATATAATTTTTTGGTTCGGATTCGGTTTGGTTCCTGTCAAGCTCGGGTCAGTTTGGTTACAAATTTTCTGTACATGTTAAATACCCTAATATATTTTACCCTGTAAAATTTTGGTTCGGATATCGTAATCTCGAGTCTTCGGTTCCTTTATATCCAAAATTTCAACTACTAACCAAAATTAAACAAAAAAACCGACATTAAACCAAGTAATAACCGATATTTAAACAAAATTAAACAAAATTTCTCAAGTACTTCAAAGGGAAACAATAGAGAAAAAGGATGCTAATGTCAAATTGAAGTTCGTTACTTCATTACAGCAAAATAGAACAGATAAAAATGATATTACTATAATAGAACACACTCACAAATCACAATTCAGAAACACAAATGGAATTTGAAATGCAAGGCTTCACACAACCCACACTTCACACTTTAGCTCTATCTGGACATCACGTCATCTCCAATACAATTGTGAAAATAGCATGTATGAAACAAGCTCACAAATCACATCACTAACCATCTAAGATTCTAAATAATAATATAGTTATTTACCTCAAACATCAAGGAGTTTGTGATTGGAATGCACGTTCAAACTCTACAATCAATGATTTATCATAAAGTTAGTAATAACAATACTATACACTATAAAGCATAATCGAAAAGAGAGTTAAACGGATACAAAGTACCTCTCATAAGATCATCTTCCAACTCCACTTCCACAAGAAATTGTTCTTTTCTTGTAACTTCTTTGTTATTGACTTTTATTTCACACTTCAACCATTATTCGGGTACACATCAAGACCTCAATCATGTAATGTGTCAAAAAACTCCGTGATGAATCTAAAATTCTACCTGAAGTGCTAAAGGCATATTCAGATGCTACTAAAGACACTACAAGAAAACATAACGTTAACAACGAAAATTTACGACGAAAAGTGGTCGTTGTAAAATAGAAACGAATGACCTACTACTTTACGACAAAATACATATTTGTAGTAAAAGCGTTGTAAAATTACAATGGACACTTTCGTCGTAAAAGGGTTGTAAAGCTACAAGGAGTTAAAGACGTTATTACAACGAAAGTCTATTTCATCGTAAACTCATTGTAAGATTCCATCATACTTACAAAGAAAATTATTTACAACGATTTAAAGTCGAGATGATAGATGTCTGCATCGACAATTGTATGATATACTGGAAAGATGATGATAAGTTACAGGAATGTCGATTCTGTAAGAAGCCAAGATATAAGCCACAAGGGAGTGTGCGGACGAAGGTACCGTACCAGCGGATGTGGTACTTACCAATAACAGACAGGTTGAAGAGATTATATCAGTCAGAAAGGACAGCAGCAGCGATGAGATGGCATGCAGAGCATTCACAGACCAATGGAGAGATCAGTCATCCGTCAGATGCAAAGGCGTGGAAACATTTCAACACGGTACACAAAAATTTTGCTAGAAATGTTCGGAATGTTTATCTTGGTCTATGCACTGATGGTTTCAGTCCGTTTGGAATGTCTGGTAGACAATATTCTTTGTGGCCAGTAATTCTTATGCCTTATAACCTTCCTCCGAGAATGTGCATGGAAAAAGAATTTATATTCCTGAGTATACTAGTTCCTGGTCCTAAGCATCCAAAGCGGTCACTTGAAATTTTTCTGCAACCTCTTATTCATGAGCTAAAGGAGTTATGGACTCATGGCGTTCAAGCATATGATTTCTCATCCAAAAGAAATTTTACGATGAAGCAGTGCTTATGTGGACAATAAGTGACTTCCCTGCCTACGGAATGCTATCAGGGTGGACAACGCATGGGAGATTGGCTTGTCCGTATTGTCTTGGGAGGACAGATGCATTTCAACTGAAGTATGAGAGGAAGACGTATTGGTTTGATTGTCATCGCCGGTTTCTTTCATTAAACCATCCATACCGACGAAACACGACCTTGTTCAAGAGTAAAGTGAAGGTACGGGATCTCCCACCACCGTATTTATCCGGGGAACAAATAGAAGCACAGATTGATTATTATGGTGCTCTAGAAAATGTTATCCGCGGGGGTAATTGGCATGTTCCAAGTAATATGTCGGACGAGTATGGACAACATCACAACTGGCATACGAAGAGTATTTTTTGGGAGCTGCCATATTGGAAAGATTTGTTAATTCGACATAATTTGGATGTGATTCATATCGAGAAGAATTTTTTCGAGAATGTCATGCATACAATATTGAACGTACCAGGAAGAACAAAAAATAACAAGAAGTCACGGTTAGACTTGCCAGATGTTTGTGCTAGAAGTGAGTTGCATATTAAAAACGATGGTAAAATTCCAGTTCCCATATTTAGGTTGTCATCAGAAGCGAAAACAGCGTTATTCAGTTGGGTGGCATCGGAAGTGAAGTTTCCTGATGGATATGTTTCGAATCTCTCCAGATGTGTTGAGCAAGGGCAAAAGTTTACAGGGATGAAGAGTCATGATTGTCATGTGTTCATGCAGCGGCTATTACCATTTGCATTGACCGAGTTGCTTCCGAAAAATGTGCATGAAGCACTTGGAGGTAATTAATTTAATTAAGATTGAAGTGCACTTTTAATTAATGGATTAAACTTCATTCTGATATATATGTTTTATATTGCAGGTATTGGGGCTTTTTTCGGGATTTGAGTGCACGGACGCTCACAGAAGAAGGCTTAGAACAACTTTATGACAATATTCCAATCTTGTTGTGCAACTTGGAGAAGATATTTCCTCCCTCATTCTTTGATGTGATGGAACATCTCCCAGTCCATCTTCCTCATGAAGCCTTATTAGCTGGACCTATTCATTTTCGATGGATGTACCCATTTGAGCGATTTATGAAAAACTTGAAAGGCAAAGCAAAGAATTTGGCAAAAGTTGAAGGGTCAATCGTCGCTGGTAGTCTGACAGAAGAAACATCTCATTTCACGTCATATTACTTTGCACCCACAGTTCGCACACGAAAAAGAGCTCCTAGGCGATACGACGATGGTGGAGTGGCCCCAACTTATGCAGTAGAAGGAGTCCCAAATATCTTCTCCCCTATTGGTCGTCTCGGTGGGAAATTGAAAGAAGTTTGGTGGAGTAGCGAAGACCGTCATGCGGCACACACATATATACTTCTAAATTGTACGGAAGTGATCCCGTTCGAAAGGTAAATTAATTTATATATATATATATATATATACAATTATATGTTAATCATTTTAACTATTACTTAGCATACATATATACTTCTAATGTGTATAATATTACTTAATTGACATATATGTATATTTAGTTTATTTGTGAGTCAGGTAAAAGAAGCTATCGAAGGAATTTCAGAGACTGAAGTCAATAAACGAAAAGACATGCACTTTGCACCATGGTTGAAGACTCATGTGCAAATAAATTAAGTTTAATTAAGAGAATCATTTTAATTAAATTATAATATTTTTAGCTTAAGATAATTAATTTAGTTTTATTTATCCGTGTATCAGGTTGACTATGACGATCCATTTTATCCACCATGGTTTCATGATTTAATTCAAGGTCCAACCGCTAAGATAACAACGACACCCATGTATTTCACCAGGGGATATACGTTGCATGCCTTCGAATTCGGAAAACGACGTGCAACCGCCAATTATGGAGTATGTGTGAAGCGCGAAATAGATTTTTATGGGATCTTGCAAGAAATTATTGAAGTGGAATTTGCTGGATTAATTCGGCTGAAATGCGTGCTTTTCAAATGTGAGTGGTTTGATCCCGTAGTTACAGAGGTGTTCGATGCAACAAATTTAGAGTTGTAGATGTCAACGCGAGGAGAAGATATAACAAATTTGAGTCTCTCGTCTTAGCATCGCAAGCAGAGCAAGTTAGCTTCATTCCATACCCTCGGACCAAAGAAACCGGAATCACTTGGTTAGCGGCTATTAAAATCACTCCCCGTGGTCGAATTATTGGAGGTGGAGATTTACCCTTGCAAGAAGATTCATGTACAGATATACATGCACCCGATCAAAGTACACAAGAAATTGTGCTAATTGATCCGCAAAATCGAGAATACGAAGATCTCCCTGATGATGACGATGGTAGTGAACGAGATGAGTTTGATGAAAGTGAGGATGGTGACGGTAATGCAGATAGTGAAGATGGCAATGATGATGGATCCGATTGAGTTTATTTACTATCAATTACATTATTGTTCATGCATGTATCAATTATGTTTATGGCAATTCAAATAATAATATTAACATTAACGTCTACTTATGTTTCAGATATTTATATATGTTTCATATGAATATCTACCTTATAACACACACAATTTATATGTTTTACTATATCAAACCAAAAATTCGAATTTTATCAAATATTCACACTTTACAACACGTTTACAACGAAAACCTCGTTAATCGCTTGTAAAAATATTTTCGTCGTAAAAAGCTTGTAAAAGGTTTCGTTGTAAAGACGTCGTAAATTACAACTCTTTTACAACGTAAACCTTGTAAATCGCTTGTAAATATGTTCGTCGTAAAGCGCTTGTAAAAAGTTTCGTTGCAAAGATGTTGTACTTTACAACGCACTTACAACAATTTCGTCGTAAATCCCTCGTAAAAATTGATTTTTTGCCGCGTGATTTGATTTTTTCCCATTTTCCAACACGCGGCAATAAATAAAGCTGCAACTCTTTTACAAAGAAATCGTCGTAAGGGCGTTGTAAATTATGACTCTTTTACAACGAAACAAAACTCTGTTTAAAGGGTTCGAGTCTCCTTCTCTCGTTGCTCATTCTTCCCTTTCCAACCTCTCTCTAACTTCCTCTGCATTCTCTTGTAAGTTTTCCCTTTCTCTCTAGTTTTATAATTATTATAGAGTTTTAGAATTAGGATAGAATTTAGAATTATGATGGATTTTAGAATTAGGATGAAATTATAGAATTAGGATGTAATTATAAAATTAGATTGGAATTTAAATTTTTATAAAAATTTCATTATTTTTATTATTTGTTAACTACTTATTTTTTTTTTTAATTTGTTGTAGATCTATGGCTCCCCGTAAACATTCACGACGTGTGCATTATAGCGAGTTTCTTACTGGCGGCTCTTCGTCTTCCGATTCAGCCGGCTTGTCTCCTTCTTCTGCTACGCAGACGGCAATACCGGAGACTCAGTCACAGGCTGCTCCAGCTTACCGCCCAGTTCCACCACCGCGCCATCCACCACCGTATCAAGATCTCGAGCCGCCAACAGCTCAGGAGCCGCAACCAGATGATCCTGTCCAGCCTCCACCAGCTGCTGGACCTATTCATCCAGATCTCATGGTACCACCAGATGCACCCTATGCACAATATCGAGTGGAGGATCTTCTTGTGCAACCAGGTCGCGAGAGTATGGATTTATTGCATATGGATCGACCTCCTGGTACTTTTTTGGTACGTTTTTATTCATTATTATTTTTATTCATTAATTTAAAATATTTATTTTCTTTTATATAAATTATTATTACTTAAAATTTTATATTACTTACAATTTTTTTAAAAATTTCAGGTTTGGTGTGGATAGCAAAGTAGGACGAAGCATTACAGAATGCATCAAAGGTTACTTTGTGGAGGCGACCCCGAATTGGAAATCTACTCCCCAATACATTCGCGTAACTTGGTTTAAAATTTTTGCGGTAATTAATTCTTTATTAATTTTAATTTATTAATTTTATTTAACTTATTAAATAAAGTAATACTAAATCAAATTAATTTTATTTTTGTAGCAACGATGGAACTGGGATGTCTCCATCAACGAGACGGTCAAGTTTATGTTCAACAAGAAGCCGATGAAGCGTCTAGGTAACACTGTCTGTGATTGGAAGACTGATTGGGAGGTGAAGGGAGATGCTGGTAAACCAGTTTTTATGACGAAGAGTGTTTGGGACGGGCTGAAGCGTTATTGGATGGATCCCCATTCGGTGAAAAGATCTGCTCAGTGTTCCGCTTCTCGGAATACCCTAGGTCCAGAGGGACTTTCTCTCGCTATGCCTCACACCGCTGGACAGACTCCTTTTGGCGGAATTGTTCTACAAATGGTAAGTTAGTTTACTTTAAATTTAAATATTTAATCAATTTATTTTTCTATTATTTAATTATTTAACTCATTTTTATAATTTTCAGGCCAAAGAGTTAGGAGAGGTTCCTACTCTCGCACAATTGCACGAGCGGACTCATAGAAAGAAGTCCGGAGTTTTTGTCGATCATAGGTACGAGAAGCTGCACAACGACGTCGCAGCTGCCATTGAAGAGCGTCAGACTCAGCTTTCCCAACAAACCCCCGATGGTACTCCGGTGGTATTGACTTCTTCTGAAATAAACACAATTTACAAACAGGTAATTTTTGTTATTATTATTAAGTTTTTATTTATATTATTAAGTTATTAATTTTTTTTAAATTATAATTAATTACTAGCTAATTTTTTTTTAATTTTTTGTAAGGTTTCTCCGAAGAAGAAAGGACGGATTGTTGGAGTGGGCTCCGCCCAAGATATCCCGAGGGTGATGAGTTCTTCTTGGGTCGGGGAAAGTTCCCTCCGTGCTCATTGTATATGTCATTCATACTTTTATACTGAAGACCATTACCTAAGAAAGGTCTTTGAAAATATTCATCAACAGATTGATCTTGGGACTGCGAAGAAGCTCCATGTGACTGAGAAAATGCAACAGATCCACCAGTAGGTCCACTAGAACCACTACCATTCTTGTTCACGGGACTGATGTACTCATCAAATAACTTCTTCAAAATGTCCATAATTTCATCATGAAGATGAGCACTCTCGTTACTTTTTGTACCATAAAGTTTATCGATACATTTGTCAACAAAATTCATCTTCTTACTCGGATCAAAGACATCTGCCACCATCACTAGCCTATTCATTTCAACCTTATCTCCAAATGGATTCCAATACTAATCTAATTTTCCTAACATTGCCAAAGCTTTTGACTGTAATGTTTCATCAAGACTGGGAGCAGAGCTTAAGGCAGTGATGTTCCTAGTAACAGAGCTCCAAGCTTTTTCTTTGCATCCTTCCTGATTCTACACGATTCTCGAATGAAGGCTAGGTGTCAAAGACCTCATATAGTGAATTCCATTACATATCGCAATGATACTACTGTCTATCTCCATCAAACCTTCTTTTACAATCAAATTAAGAATATGTGTATCACATCTTAAGTGTAGAAAGTCACATTTTATAACCAATGTGTCATCTCCATTTTGCACGAACTCTCCCTTGAATCGCCTCATAGATGAAATATTAGCTGTGGAATTGTCAACAATGATACAAAAGACTCTCTTGATGTCCTATTCCACCAAACAGTTAATGAGAACCTTACAGATCGTTGCTCTTTTTTTGTGATCCTACACATTCTTGAAACCTATTATGAGCTTTCTTAACTGCCACCACTGATCAACATAATGTGCAGTAATAACCATATAGGTTAATACAGTGTGTGGAGAAACCCATATGTATGTAGTCAAAGAAAGTATTTGTTTGTTCTCCTCAAGAATCTTCTTCATTTCCACTTCCTCTTCATACATCTCCACAATATCCCTTGTGGCTGTTTTCCTAGAACGGGGCTTGTGCAACTGAGCTCTAGTGCAAAAATTCTTCCATACTAAGGTTTTTATAAACGCCAGAGGCAACTCGGCTAAAACCATCATTTCATTAGAAGCTTCCCTGACCACATTCTCAGACACTTTACACACCATAAGGGTACCACCAGCAGCATCAGGAGTTAAAATAGTCTCATCTTTGAATTTATTAGCTGTTTGCCACACGTTGTAGGCCTTGCAAGAGATATTAAGATGCTTCTTCATGTTTGATGTTTCCGACTTGGTTGGACAGACCATCTCCTTCCCACAATATTTGCAGTTGGCTTTATCATTGTCCTGGTTCTGCCTGTTCAAATGTTCCCAGACCCATGACCTTTTTTTTTTGCTGACTTAGAACCACTTTCTCCATTTGCTTCTTTCCTCTTTCCTTTGTTTCTTTGATTGGGTGTTTAAATATCATCGTCTGATACTTCATCACAAGATGCCATCTACATGAAACAAACAATGTGTCATCGACTCATAATTATAAACATACATATTACATAACTTACTAGACACAAAACAGATATAATGTGTAACAAAAGTCCTTTTCAACTTTGACACAATGATAACAGAGACAAGAACTCAATTCTAGAATCAGAATCAAGTAGTCAATCAACCATAGTTAATACCGTAATAGACTGAAGCTTAACAAGGAAGCAATTCAATTACAAACATCCAAGTATAATATTTGAATCATCTAAGTGGAAAAGTAACAAACTAACAATTAACAATGCATTTGATAACGTAGAGTCACAGACATAGATTCCGTGTAAGAAAAAAAACACTCAAGTACAATTCAAAAGCTCAAATACTGTAGACAATAAAAAGTAAAAACTAGGAATTAAAACAAGCAAGCACATATGCAACCAGAGTCACGAATGACATCCTTTGTAAAGGTTGAAAAAATAAAAGATATGTAAGTTCCTTTATTTTGCGTCAAACAAAATTTAGGGATAAGGATAAATCTTGTGATGAATTTTGACCATTATATGTTTACAATTCGATGTTTTGATGATAACTTTTACAGATGTGAATCAGAAAATATTTGGAGACCCTACATGTCTCAAAATTTTCCAAATGATTTCAGCTTCCAAAGATTTATGTTAGGTGTGATACTACTCTACTTCATTTGAGCCTAATTTTGATTTTAATTTTTCTCATCGAAGGTATTATATCAACGAAACATGGAAAACAAAAGAGGATGATATCAAAGATGGTTCATACACGATTTTCACACTTAAAGAAAGTATATTTTGTGCATTTAAGAGATATCTGAGGAATAAAAAAAAATCTTTCTAAAAAAAGAAGAAGAAGAAGAATGGTAATCCGTTGCTCTAAAAATATTCTCTAGGTCAAAAAAATTAATGAGAAGTAAAAAAAATTGATTTCAGAAGAGTTTCTAGAGAATGAGTGCAAGCCTAAAACAGAGTCCTTACATGACTAGCCTTTGAGGGATGTTTGGTGGAGATGAAGTCCTTTGAATTAGATTTCATATGGAAGTATAATGATATCATTTTGAGCCCTGGTTGGATATAAAGAGCTTTCAATGAGGAGGTATCACATTTATACCAAAATATAGAAGATTAATAATGATTTCTATTCATAATTGTTGTGTTTTTGTTCATCATTTCTGAGTAGATCTCTCTAAAGGAAATCAAAGATAACATAATACCTTATATTGATATGATTGTTTATATAGATTTACATACATACTCTTCATCTAGACTTGTTCTTATTGCATGATTTATTTACTGCACATCTAGAAATCTGATCAAGAGCTTAGAGTTGCAAAAGTGTTGAATCTAATAAGTTTAACCAATGTTTACTGGGTTATGCGTCATAACTAGTAAAAGCTGATTTACGGAGTTTAGTAAACGATAGCAGAATTTGATCATTCTTCCATTTATGTATATTAAAATATCCAAGAAAATTTTGATTTTATCGATTTGTTAGACATAGTGAGTAGAGCCACGACAGTGAAAATATTATACCTTAGTGTTCTGTGTTTTAGAGTCATAAAACATTAAATATATCATATCCAATTTGTTTGTATGCTCCCAATGATTGTCCTGAAGACTTAATATTTTTTCTAATTGTTTACATAAATAGAATTTAAGGCAGTTTTTTTTTTGCTATCTTTACTTTTAATTTCTTTTAGATTTCTTGCATCATCAAAACGACAAATTTTTGTGACAGTTCTACTTCTATAGATATTTTTATAATTTACAGTGTAGAATACAATTCTCTTCATGATCGATAAACCTCACACTATACTAACATATTTGTTGTGTGCTTGCAGCTATATTCAATTGGGAGAAAACTCACACCATATCGCTTATTTTGACAGTCTGATTTTTGGTGTTAAAGAAATGGGCTAGGCATATAATTTCTATTTGACGGGATAAATTCTGTAAGTATACAAGTATTTTTTACTAATCGTCAATGTGAACTTATTTAAGCTAATACACATATCTCTTACATGCGATTCACCAAACAATAAATGATGTATGTCGCATGTAATAGGTGAAAACAACAATTCAATGAAATAGAAAATGAAAAATGTATAAAAATGTTTATGCTACCTCTAACCAATTATTTCTAGTTTGTATTTTCCAATTAAATGAAATAGAAAAGGACAAATGTATAAAAATGTTTATGCTACCTCTAACCAACTATTTCTGGTTTGTATTTTGGGAATGATAAGTGGAACGTGTTAATTTTGTCGATTACCAAAAGGATAAAAGCAATGAAGTAGGCTGGTTACAACAACCCATTTGAGTAACACAATATTTGATTGAATATCTAAAGTAAAAATTCGATTTCGTATTCAAAAATCATGTAAACTCTATTATATATATACTAAATTTATAATATAAATTTTATATATCAAATATATAATTAAAAAAATACTATAACTTTTTTTTCAGTAAAATTTTTTATTGTGCTTGTATTTTTAAATTATAAATTTAAGAAATTAAAATTAACGTAAAATTATAACTATAAATTAAATTTTACTAATCTACTATATATAAATAACTATTCAAATATTCTTGCATAAAATTTAAATTCTAATATTTTAAAATTATGTTTAAAATAAAATTTTGTGTCTGTTTGATTTTGAAAATATTAAAAAGATAATATGCGATTAAAAATATATCATACGATTTTATTTTGATTTACTTTTGATTTAAATTTTAATTATAATAAAAATATATTATTTGACTAAAATAACTTTAATGAACATTTTAGAAAAACTATTAAAATACAATGATATTTTTAGTAATATAATACATGATTAAAAGTTTTTTTTATAATGTTTTTAGAATAAAATCGAATAAATATCAAGAAAATGGAAAAAGAGAAAGTTAAAACAGAATTCCTCAAGTTACTCTCGTCAAAACATGTCCACTTATTACGTTAAAGAAATAAATATCCAACTTATTATTGATTTGACCGGATTAATCTCGCTCTTAGTCAAACTTACCATTTTTAAATTTGACTAACAGATTAATTTGGCCAAATCAGCGCAAAACTAATATTTATATTACTTACAAAAAAGTTACAAAAAAGTTAAGGATTTTTTTTTCTGAAAAAACGAGTAAGTTAAAATGATTTACTATAAATATTACTTATTTGACAAAACGAGTAAGTAATATTTCTTTTCACGTGTTAATAAACATGTAATAACTGATGAAAAGATTTACTTGCACTGTAAATATTATGATTTCCATTTGACTTGTTTCTGATCGGTATCGTTTAATTATCTCTAGTTTACATTAAGTCATTAACCATACTTATTCCACTTATTCTAACCGAGCCGAACCGGGAAAAAAAAAATAAACCGGCCCTTGACCCAGTAAGCAAGCGAGTAGCTCAACCTTACCCACCTATATGAATGATGATCAGATAGAGTCTCGCCTAATAATATCCAAAATTTGTCAAAATCCTAACCTCTCTCACCAACAGTGCACACCGAACACAATAATACCACACGCGCTCATATTACACGTGCAACAAACGCGATCACACGTGAGTTGCGAGTTCGCTTATGCTCCGCGAGTATGACCCACACGCCATTCTCTTCTTTCTGCCATCACTCATGCGTACACGCACAGAGTTATTTATTTCACTTTTTTAATTATTATATTTCCTCCCTTTTTGAAAAAAAAATCATATCCTCCCTTTTTTTCTATTTTTGACGTCTCTCCATTTTTTCTTTTAAAATAATTTTTTTAACGTCATGTATCTAGATAGATGATTAATATATGCAATATCTAGATATTTATAATTGATTGATTAATATATGCAATAATAAATTAACAATATAAACATATTATATAATTATAAAATATCAAAAATTATACTATATAATAAATTATAAAATTATTAATTTAATATAGTTAATACTAAAAAATTATGTAGATAATATTACATTTGTTTTTAATTTTATTTAGTTTAAATTAAAGTTATAATTTTAATGGAAATATTGTTGAAAAGTTTTTTTGGGATAATAATATTATATTTAGAAAATTTTACTTTTTATATATTCAAATTTAAGTTTTTATTATATTAACCATATTTTTAATTTTAAATGAATTTTTTTTATTCAAAAAATGAGTTATCCATCCGTAACAATTTCAACAGCTAACATTTAAAAAAAAAAATTTTAAAAGTTTAAAAACAGTATAAAATGATAAAATATTTTGCGTGATTATTATTAAAGATAATAATCGTTATTATCTATAAACACTGCGTTGATAGGAAAGAAATAATCAAATCAATAAATATAGTATAAAATCTCGGAAACATAAAAGTAAAAGAGAATTGTCTCTTTTTGAACAGGAGAAAACGTGAAGGTACACTGTGTAAATCTACAAAGAAATACATATTTACTTCACTTATATTCAACAAAATCAATTCAGCTTTTCTCGGGATCCGAACCCAATATTTGTTCTCTCCATCTCTCTCTCTCCCTCCCGTGAATCCTGGTCTCTGCTTACGTAAGCGTCTCGACCATTAAACAATGGCGAAACTCTTCGATGCGGCGGAAGCGACAAGTTTGGTGACGGAGCTTCGTCGGAGTTTCGATGCCGGAGTCACTCGCGGTTACGAGTGGAGAATCACTCAGCTTATAAAACTCCTCCTAATCTGCGATAATCACGAACCTGAGATCGTCTCCGCTCTCCACGACGATCTCGCCAAACCTGAACTCGAGGCTTCTGTCTATGAGGTCAAACACTTTCTGTCTTTATGTTCCTCGTTTTGTTAGTTTGTCATAGAATCTTCATCTCTTTATTAACTAGATAAAAGTCTCACATCGAAAACTCAATAATGAACTAATATACAAAAGATATGGATCGATCGGATCGACTCATGTGCATGATAAATCTAAGTTTAATAGTCTTTGATCACAAATTTGAATCTTGTTTTTATTTTTTCAGACTCTTGAATTTCGATTTTCGATGAGACTGGACTTAACCTCTGTGAATTGGATTAGCCTATTCTCCTACTTTTGGTCGGTGTCATTTAAGTATATCACCTAGTTATGTGACCATGATGTTGTGGTTCGACACTTGTACAAACATTGCGTAAATAGAGACTTTAATGCAAATTTTTCCATTCATATGTTATAGGGAATCAACTTAGACTGCAGGTAAACTTTATGTTTGTGAGTTGTTGGAACATGAAAAAAAAAAAAAAGGGTCCTATTGAAAGCAATATGCATTTAATTTTTGGTATTGCTACTGACCTATCGATCATAGACTATTAAATTTATCAACCAACCAGTATATTTTTTATTGGGACTTCCTACGTATTTTGCAAACGTTAACTTTTGTATTACGATTCAATAAACAACAACACATGAGTTTTCGAAAACTGACCCTTCCTCATTTAATGTTACCAACATAAATTGTCACTGAGTTTGGTAGCTTTCTATTCTTGTCATTTCTTAGGTATGTGTTAGTTGTTTGTTATAATCAAAGTGTAGTCTGTTCATTGATCAGAGTCAGTATCAGCTCTTTTGGTTTACAAGCTGTAAATTTGACAAATCAATATTTGATTATGATAATTTATTATTTCTGCAGGTAGCTCTATTGAGAAACTCAATCAACTTAGCTCTTAAGCAGCTAAAAGACTGGATGGCACCTGATAAGGTTTGTTTTTTAAATAAAGGTTTATGCAGAGTTTGTTGTCAAATATGGTTTTAATCATTACTCTGTTTTTTTACTTTCAGGCAAAGACTTCTCTCACAACGTTTCCTGCATCAGCTGAAATTGTGTCTGAGCCTCTTGGAGTTGTGCTTGTAATCTCGGCTTGGAACTATCCCTTTCGTATGTTTAAAACAATCCATGATTGATTTGTATTTTTGCGTGTAACATTCGTATGCCTTTTTCTGACACCGTGTTTGACTACATCTTGTTTTTCCTGCAAGTGTTGTCTATTGATCCTGTTATTGGTGCGATTTCTGCTGGGAATGCTGTTGTGTTAAAGCCATCAGAATTGGCTCCAGCTTCGTCTTCTCTGCTCGCAAAGTTACTGGAAGAGTATCTAGACCCTTCTGCTGTGAGAGTTGTTGAAGGGTCTGTTACTGAAACAACTCTGCTCCTGGAGCAGAAGTGGGACAAAATCTTCTACACAGGTTCATAATAACTTTGGACTCATGTGTTTCATTTTCAAAGTTTTATGGTAATACTAAACACACTTCCACTCTTGCTTGATTAGGTAGTTCGAGAATTGGGCGTATCATAATGATGGCAGCTGCAAAGCATCTCACACCGGTTGTTCTGGAGCTTGGAGGAAAATCTCCTGTTGTCATAGACTCAGACACCAATTTGAAAGTACTAGTTCATCCAGAGGCGTTGCAATGTGTTTTGTTTCTTTCGAAGGCTAATGTATATTATTCTTTTTGTCTGTGAAGATTACTGTGAAGCGGATAATTGCAGGCAAATGGGGTTGCAACAATGGACAAGCATGCATTTCTCCAGACTACATCCTGACGACAAAAGAATATGCACCAAAAGTGGTAAGGTTAAGAACTTGTATGATAGATCCTTGATGCATTTTTGTATTTTTGTATTTGACCAATTCTCTTTTCTCTTCCCAAGATTGATGCCCTGAAGCAAGAATTGAAGGCATTTTACGGAGACAACCCTATGGAGTCTAAAGATATGTCACGTATTGTAAACTCGAATCACTTTGATCGCTTGTCTAAGCTGTTAGAGGAAGTTTCTGAGAAAATCGTCTATGGAGGTCAAAAGAACAGAGAGAACCTGTGAGTTTCTCTTTCATTGTTCTCATCATTCACAGCATTTTTCTCTTATGCTAATCTTCTTTTTTTTTTTTGTCTCCATCCATCAGGAAAATTGCTCCAACAATCTTGCTCGACGTACCATTAGACTCTATGATCATGAGTGAAGAAATATTTGGCCCTCTCCTCCCGATCCTCACGGTAAGAACCATTTGTCATTCTATACAGGCTCTGCTTCATCGATCTAGATTTTAATCATCACTGTTGTTCTGCACAGCTCAACAACTTGGAAGAGTGTTTTGACGTGATTCGTTCTCGACCTAAGCCACTTGCTGCATACTTGTTTACACAAAACCAGAAGCTGAAAGAGAAATTCGCCATGACAGTTTCTGCTGGAGGCATAGTGGTCAACGACATAGCTGTTCATGTAATAAAAAGACAATAGCCCTATCTAATACATGCACAGTTTGCAGTTTTGTCATTATCTAAACATGTCCAATATTTGCAGCTTGCACTCCCCACATTACCATTCGGAGGAGTTGGTGAAAGTGGAATGGGTTCTTACCATGGTAAATTCTCATTTGATGCTTTCAGTCACAAGAAAGCTGTTCTCTACAAAAGCTTTATAGGTGATGCAGCAATCAGGTATCCACCATACTCTAGAGGAAAGCTTAGATTGTTAAAGGCACTTGTCAACAGCAATCTAGTGGAAATATTCAAAGTCCTTTTAGGTTTATCTTAAAAGGTTGAAGACAAAGGACTATATACATCCTTTTGTATCTTACTTTCTTCGTTTTTTTTCTTCTGGAACTTGGTTGTTAAAAATACATGTTTTGGTGTTGATGAATATTGAAAGTCGATAAATAAGAGTTGGTTTCTTCATTTCAACTTGGTTGTTTACAAAACAAAGATGACAAGAGTAAAGAGTCTCTCTTTGGATTTTTATCTAATTAACCATGTTGTAAAAGCTCCCTCAAGAAAAAAGGGGAAGAAAGACTGTAAAGCAAAGATGATCAATCAAGAATCTTGTTGAAGAATGCTAGTAATCTCTGCTCTTTGATCATCTGTAAGTTGTTGTGGGAACTTAGTCCGAAACCGAACTCTCAAATCTCCTCTCTTCTTCCCTTTCTCCTTTGGTTTTGGCATCCCTTTCCCTTGAATCACTGTAACATATCCAGGATATATAACATCTTCGATCTTCAAACTCATCTTGTCACCATCAGGTAAAGCAACACAGAGCTCGAATCCCGTTAAAGCTTCAAGAAGAGAGACTTCCACAGCCATTTCAAGGTCATCTCCTTCTCTTTTAAACACCTCATGGGCCTTCTCCACTATCACGAATGTCAGATCAGCCGGTACACTCCCCATTGCTTCGTTTCCTTTTCCTTCAAATGTTACTTTCGTTCCTCCTTTCCATCCAGGTTTCACTTTTATCTCCACCATCTCTTCCTCCTCGCTCAGTTGCCTACACAACAAGATTAAAAAGCTTAGTTAGTCCTCTTTTCTTCCAAGGATTCGTTGAGTCTTTTGCAAAAAGAAACAAACCCTGAGCTTGTAATCACATCTCTCTTGATCTTGATCTTTTTAGTGCATCCGTTGCATAGCTCCTCGAGCGTGCAGCTTAGCTTCTTCTCTGTTGGTTGAGGTTTAGCCACTTTCGCAGATGAGCTCGAGTACAAGATTGGGTTTGTTAAGCTTCTTGGCGCCGTCGTCGTCGATCTCATAAGCGTAGGCATAAAACCAGCTGAATGTGTCCTGTTGCTGCTGCTTTTGCTCCTCCCTATAAACGATAAACTCCCCAACGTGGGACTCGGATTGGTCGTTGAGGTGGCGGCTGTGGCCGTGTTCTGGCTACAACTTCTTGAAAGAGACGGTGGCTTCTTGCTCCCCACGAAACTCGCGTTGTCGAATCTATAGCTACGGACCTTGCAGAGGCTCGCACCTTCCACCTTATTAGCCTTCGCTTCCTGAGAAAATTTATTACCATATGTCAATGACATGAATCTCCTCGGACAAGAGAGCAAAGCAGGTTAAACTAATCCGTCTTGTCGCATTCTTTAACCATTAAAAAATACAAAACATATAGTTTTTATCTACCGAAACGTCGAACCAATTGTGTGTATGGTAATATCATTACCTGGAAATTGAAGGCGTTGGGGTCATTAGAGACGTTGAATTTGTGTTGTTCATGCCGTTTGGCTTCGGTGTGGAGCTTCCGTTCGTGTTTATGAGTAGGCTTTTCACGAGGCAAAACTCTTGAGATTGATCGGCAAAGTTTGAAGATGTCACGGAGGAGGAAGCTTCGTTTCTTGGTCGAAGGCTGAGCCACCCCTTGCGTTGCCATTCACGGCGAAGAGAAAAGGGGGAGAGAGAGAGAAGAGAGAGAGGAGAGAGACAGACGTTTTTTTTTTTTTTTTTGGTTTGGTGAGAGAGATGAACGATGGAGAAAAAATGTTTACACAATTGTGTAACGTTTTTCTTCGTGATTTCCTTTTTTAGACTAAAATATTTTTGCCTTCGATGGAAAAACAGGTAGGAAACACATCAAAGATAAGAAAGGTTGATTATCTAATTACTAATTACAAATTGATCAGTTTTTTCTTTTTCTTTTTTTTTTCTATTTCATCTCATAATAATTTGTCGCTTCTAGTCATAATTATTCTAGTATGAGTGTATGACTGCTGTTTACAACATAAAGAGTTGACTTTTTATTATATGTATGAGTATGATATTCATGTGCATAGGTTCGTCACACTTATATAAAACCATTAACATATCAATTGTATCAACTATATAAAAAGTAAGTAAAATTTTATAAACTCCAATCTACTATCTTCAAACAAATTAAAAATTGGTTAATAAAAATGAGTAAATCAAAATTTTAAATTAAAAAATTAAAAAACTAAGATCGTCCTATTTGATAAATTTTTTTTTTTTTGAAATATTTCACATTTCTATACAAACTAAAATATTCCAGTTTTATACATTGAAGTTTTAAAAAAAAAATCTAAAAGAACAGAAATATATCATCAAATCTAATATACAAGTAGAAAACCAGATATATAAGACTACTGCGGGTTATTCAATAGTTATAAAATCTATATATATAAAGTAAGGTTTCTTCACGCTTCTAGTGTTGCCACCTCATAAAAAAAAACATTATACATTTAAATTGTAACATATCAAAACAACACATCGTTTAAGAACAATAAACAACAAACTGTTTGATATCAAAACATAATAAGGACATACAGTTTTATTTAGATTCATATTTTATTTTATTTCTCTTTCTCTAACTGTCGGTAAAAACAGATAAACTGCGGCATAAAAATAAATGATTGAGTTATCAATTACAAGACCACATTGAAAAATTACAAGCACGTCTACATAAAAAATCATTAATAAATTAAATCTCCTGAAAAACTCACAATAGATGGTATATTGTAAAGCTACACACATACAACTTTCTGACTTTGACATTTAATTTAAAAATCGTCGAAATAAATGCGAAGATAAATAGATGAATTTTTTTTGGATAAAAACAGAAATCAATATCCACATTGATTGAATGGTAATAAAATTAAAAGCCGTAAAACAAAAAATAACAAGCCTCAAGAAACAAATAAATTTACATATAGAGAAATGACATAAAATATATAAAAAAAGTAAAGCTAAATATAAAAAGACCGATCAATAATATTCATAAAATAATACAAAAGAGTACAACAAATAGTCAGAAGTTAAATAAGGAAAAAAATTATATGAAGTGAAGATAAAAAGAAAAACAATGAGAAGTAAAGACAAAAAAACAATTGTACTAAAACAAAAAAAAATTATAATATTTAAAATAAATATAAAAACTGCCAAAAATAAAAACTAAAAAAATAGAAAAAGTGGTTATAAAAAGCAAAAAAAAAAAAAAAAACACAAACTATATAAATAATTATATAATAAAAAATTAGTTAACTAAAAAAATAACAAGCCCCAAGAAAAAAGTAATTCACATATATAGAAAAGCAAAGCTAAATATTAAAAAAGAAATTAATAATATTCAATAAATAATACAAAAGAGTACAACAAATAATCAAAAGTTAAATAAGAAAAAAAAATATATGAAGTGAAGATAAAAAGAAAAACAAAGAGAAGTAAAGACAAAAAAAAATTGTACTAAAAAAAAAAGATTATAATATTTAAAATAAATATAAAAACTGCCAAAAATAAAAAATAAAAAAATAAAAAAGTGATTATAAAAAACAAAAAATAATAAAAAACACAAACTATATAAATAATTCTATAATAAAAAATTAGTTAACTCACCGCGCATACCACTCCTAGTTGAAATATAAATAAAAAGTCCAATAAAAATATGCTTTTAATGTATACATTGCCCATAATAAAAATACATATGTTTATTGTTTAGCCTCATGTCTTATAACAAAATAAACCTTATTATGTAAGACGGCAAGCTAAAAACCAAAAAAATAATAACATAACCCATGTGATTAAAAAACAAAATTAATGTTTGGGGAAAAAGATATTTGTTTCCTCCCATTTGGTATAAATAGTAGATTTTATTTATTTATAATGATATACATATATAAATGAAGAATTTCAGTTTCTCATTACTCACTTCACATCTTTTTATTCTAAAAAATATTATTATATTTTGATTACACAATTAAATAAGTTATAAACAAAATTATGCTAATTTAATTACACAATTAAATGAATTATAAATAAAACTATTCTAATTTTTAATATATGTATATATTTATATTAAATAAAAAGACTATTTGGGACTCTTTAGACTATTCACATCAGTTTAGTCAATTTCTCTAAATCAATGTCACGTGGTAGAAGATCAATACTTTTTGTTTATTTATACTGCATTATTAATAAAAACCGTGTATTGCATTTATAGATGAGTTCGGTTTTGAATATTCCCTAAATATCTCTATAATATTGTTTGGGAAGTGCATTTGAGAAAATACTCGAAAAAGACTATTACTTACGAAAAACACCACTCAAATTATAAGAGAAACATGTTTTGAAACTGTTATAATAATGAGAATAATTTATAGGATATATAAATATAAATAAAAATGAAATTTTATACCCTCAGAATTTTGGGATACTAAGAACAAAGGAAAAGGGGAGAGAGAAAGGAATTCTATAAAAGTTGAATTGTTAATTGTGATTTTGAACGATCGATATCGGTCGTTTATATAGAAATAAAAAGAGAAAGTTAGTGTACACGCATAGTGACAGTAGGCTCAACACAATTAATTATACATGACGTATTTTCTTACTTTGGCGTGTACATTTTCATATGACTTTTACAACACTGCCCCTTGAGACTAGTGTCACTATCATATGTTGCGTCTTTGTTGCCTCTTTAAAAACCTTCTCTAGAAAAACCCTGTTGGAAAAACCACAGTAAGATAAAAAGAGTACAACAGTGCAAACTCCCCCTCGAATATGATCATCTCATAGATCTTGTTGATGACGCATTCCAATGTTATAGATATGCTTCTTGAACATTGTGGTGGGTAATGATTTCGTGAATAGATCAGCGGCATTGTCGCATGATCGGACATATCTTACTTCAATTTCTTTATTCTTCTCAAGTTTTTGAGTATATGAGAAGAACCTCAGATGTATATGTTTAGTTCTGTCACTTTTGATATATCGTTCCTTCGTTTGAGCAATGCATGCAGCATTGTTTTCATACAATGCTTGATCGGATGTGTCAGTTTATTGAGTTAAGCAATACACATTCTCTACTTGCTTCATGGAGTGCAATGAGTTCAGCATGATTCGAGGAAGTAGCCACCAATATCTTCTTCTGAGAACACCAAGATATAGCTGTGCCTCCGATCGTGAAAACATATCCCGTTTGTGATCACGCTTTATAAAACAAACTTAAATCAATAGTACCTTGAAGGTAACATAAGATATGTTTAATCTCATTCCAGTGTCTTCACGTAGGGGACGAACTGAATCTTGCCAAAAGATTTATAGAAAATGATATATCAGGTCGTGTACAGTTTGCAAGGTACATAAGGAGTCCGATTGCACTTAGATATTGTACTTCAGGACCAAATATCTCTTCGTTTTCCTCATGTGGTCGGGATGGATCATTTTCAATATTGAGTGATCTAATGACCATAGGAGTATTGAGCGGAGTTAACTTATCCATATTAAAGTATTTTAACACTCTTTTGGTATATGTGGATTGATGCAAAAATATACCTTTTTTTAAAATTATCAATTTGTAGGCCAAGACAATACTTTGTTTACCCGAGATCTTTCATCTCAAATTCTCTTTTCAAATAATTTGATGTTTTTTCTATCTCTTCATGGGTTCCGATAATGTTTAGATCGTCAGCATATACTGCGATTATCACAAATCCAGATGTAGTTTTCTTGATAAAAACACATGGGCATATATGATCATTTACATATCCTTCTTTCGTTAAATGCTCACTGAGACGGTTATACCACATACACCCAGATTGTTTTAACCCATATAATGATCTTTGCAATTTGATTGCACATAACTCTTTTGGTTGAGATTGTAATGCTACTGGCATCTTAAACCCATCGGGAACTCTCATGTAGATATCAGTATCTAATGATCCATATAAGTATGCCAGAACGACATCCATAAGTCCCATATCTAGATTTTCATCAGCCAATAGACTCATCAGGAATCTAAATGTGATTCCATTCATAATGGGATAATATGTTTCTTCATAATCTATTCCAGGTCTTTGAGAAAAACCTTGAGCCACAAGACGAACCTTATATCTCATAATCTCATTTTTCTCATTTCTTTTCCAAACGAAAACTCATTTGTATCCAACTGGTCTCACATCTGCAGGTGTGAGTACAATAAATCCGAACACTTTTCGTTTGTTAAGTGAATCTAGTTCAACTTGTATTGCATCTTTCCATTTTTTCTATTTTTTCAGTCATTTCTCTTTTGACATTTATATTCAGATTTTGGTTATGGATCTTCGTTTTCCTCATTTATTTCCTCTGATACAAGGTATGAGAAATCATCATCAACTATATCCTTTTCATTTCTTTTCCATATATTTCTATTATAGATGTAGTTGATAGAAATCTCATGGTTTTCTTCTGACTCGTGATCCTCTACTTTTTCAGTAGTCTCATCATTTCTCCAAAATACTGTCTGCTATTTTGGGTATGTTATGCATCCCAACTTCCTTTTGTTTTGTAGGATTTTTATTTTTAGAGCGAACAGGTCTACCACGCTTCAAGCGTGTTTTAGTGTAACGACCCAAAACCAAGCCCAGCAAGCCCCAATATAGTTTCAGTAGGAAACCTTAGGTTTTCCCTTTAAATAGTCTCTTCTCCCTTTCTTTTTCTCCCAAAACTTCATTAAAGCGAAGCTTTGTCAAAATTAATTCGTCGGAGAGTGTTAGAGGCGATTTCTCGTAGCCACCGCATAGATCTATCAGTGTATTATCGAATCCGAGGCAAAGGTAATCCCGAAAACCAATTTTCGATAACTTTCCGATTCAGCCGAACAGTAAATCGTCCATAACTTTATAACCGTGTTGAATCTCGCAAATCCAAGGACACCATCGGATTCAGGACAACAGGACGAGTCCGTAGACACCAAGATCGCCGAAAACCGCCGCCGGACGCGCCCACAATCGCCGTTGGAAGCTTCGCACGTGTCGCCCACGCCCACGCGCTGCCGTTGACCACTGCCGCTGCCGTCGCCGCCGCCGAGTTGACTCGTCCGAGTTGACTCAGCCGACTCGGTCTGATCCGGTTTGGTTCGGTTTAGGTCCGGTTTGATTCTGAGTCCGGTTTGGTTCGGTTTGAGTCCGGCTTGGCTGTTGACCGTTGACCGTTGACCGCTGACCGTTGACCGCTGACCGTTGACCTTCCGTTGACTTTCCGTTGACTTTTTCCGTTGACTTTTTCCAGCTGATCCGTTATCCGTTTTTCGCCGTTCGAAGACCGTTCTCACTCGATTTTCGTGCTGATTTCTGATTTAGCATCCGTTTTAGCATCCGGAGTCCAGAAGTCACAATTATCAGCCATTTTGCTAAGGTGAGGGTGGCTTTTCCACAGAGATCCGTACTTTCATCTAGAACTTCTGAGATGGAATTTAGAACTATATATGATCCGTTTCTCTGATCGAGTCTAGGTAGTTTTGTTTGTAAATTGGACTTAGGAATATAGATGATTCAACCCATTGATTGTGCATTAAAATGTTAATTGTTTTCTTTGTACATGTTTATTTATTTAGTTAGTTGAGTAGGTTAGACGATAGGGATTGCAGGGGTACAGAGACGGACTTCTGTACTTGCGTCGCGTGTTGTGTGCGAGATGGTGCTGGGTAGGTTAGTCGATCTGTTGGCCAGTGCCTTCAGAGATCTGTTGTCCAGTGCCTTCAGAGATGTGTATCGGATCTGGTGCTATTTTGGGATTTTCATGTTTTCTTCGTATTTTATTTTAGACTTTGGTTTTATGATTTATTCGATATATTCAGTTACAGATTTATTTATGGAGTTATTTATGGATTTCCGGAAATCAAGGTGTATTTATAAAATTGGAGTATTTGAGTTTTGAGATGTGTTTAGTGGCACGCCGTTCTCGAGTGAGGATGAGACGGGTGTTACATTTTGGTATCAGAGCGGGTTTGTCGTCCCGGTTCTGACCCGGGAGACGGTAGAAGAAAAAAAAAACTTTTAAAAATTCGGTTTTCAACAGTTTTCAATTTTTTCTGGGACTTGGGGAATTTTTATAAAAATATATATATCATCCATTATGTCTGATACTAATCTATTATTCGTTAATCTCAGTTCCATTAGAAGCTCAATCATCTCCTTTTTCGTTGTTTCAGATGCCCCGAGTTAGGGCCAGTAATCGTGAAGAAACAGCGCAGAATAGCCAGGCTGCAGGCAACCAGGTTGGTGTTACTCAGACCGTCGTCCAGCAGCAGGTCAATGATGATGCAGTCAGGCGGATTGCACAGGAGGCAGCCAGGCAAGCTGCTCAGGAGGCAGTGCAGCGCATTGCCCAGGAGACTGCTCGGGTAGCTGCGCAGGAGGCTGCTCGAGTAGCTGCACAGGAGGCGGCTCGGGTAGCTGCTCAGGAGATTGCTCGCCAGTTCGCTCTTCAGGCAGAGCAAGCAGCAGCCGCCGCCCCTCAGGCAGCACCACCGGCACCAGCGGATAATGCTCAAGGTGTTGATCTCCCACCACCACCGCCACCGGCCAGAGTCAGAGAGAGACCCACGTTTTGGGAGTTGATGAAACAGATGCGGGAGATGGGTTTGGATCAGTTCACTGGAGCTGTGGATGCTGCCGCCGCAGACAGTTGGAGGAGGATGTTGAACCGCAACCTTGATCGTATGAGGTGTCCAGAAGAGTTCCGGTTAGACTTGGCTACTCAGTATCTGAGAGATGATGCTCTTCACTGGTGGGATGGAGTTGTTGAGGGTAGTCGCGGGCGATATGTGCTGACATTTGAGCATTTTCAGAGGGAGTTCGACAGGAAGTTCTTTCCTCGAGAAGTCAGGCACACGAATGCAAATGCATTTGAGCACCTTTCTCAGGGCACTATGAGCGTCAGGGAGTACGAGCGGGAATTCAGTCGTCTGCGCAGATTTGCTGGAGGTATCTTAGACGAGGAGGACTTGTCCAGGAGGTTCCTGAATGGCCTGCGAGTGGATATTCGCAACCGTTGTGTTGTGCGAGACTACACCAGCCTGATCGACCTGGTAGAGAAGGCTGCTATTCAGGAGGTAGGGATAGCTGAGGAGCAGAAACTTTTCAAGTCGACTCAGCCCAAGCATGGGAAGACACCAGAGATACAAAGGAGGATGACCGATCAGTCAGGACTGCCAGTTTGTTGACGTTGTGGACGCCATCATACCGGAGAGTGTACTACATGTTTTTCTTGTGGTCAGATGGGGCATATTTCTAAATACTGTCGGAGTAAGCCAGTGGATGCACCATTCATCAGTGAGGTCCCAGCACGAGGAGTTGCACCGAGGGTCTGCTTCAGATGTAACCAGGAGGGTCACATTTCCAGGGATTGCCCGCAGCATGTGCAGACATTGCTACCGCCACCAGCCAAGCGTCCAGCCATTGCTCCACGAGTGTTTGCTGTAGGAGACCACACAGGAGCGGAGCCAATCGCCAGTATGTGTTCTTTGTTTAGATTTTCTTTTTGTTTTGAGTATTTGGTGGGTTGTGAGTATTTAGTCTTTGGTGGATCAATCTTGTTAGGCGTATATTTGTGTAGTCGGTTTTGTTTGAGTATGGGGTAGCTTGCATGTTCTTCTTAGTTGATTATAGAGATTAGCGTAGTTCGTATGTCCGATATTGTCCAAGTGTTGTATTTTCAAGTTGTGTCGTCTCTAGTCAATCAGCGATGGTTCTAGTTAGTCAAGACAATCAAGTTCAGTGGAAAATATCTATGATGGTCCAAGATTATTGGAGAGAGACAAGATTCAGAAAGAGAACTGGAAGTCCGAGTATCAGATGAATTCAGGTGTTCCCAAACTTTTTCAAGATGTGATCGAGCAGGCGGTCAGGATTTGAATTCGGGGACGAATTCCTCGTTAGTGGGGAAGAATTGTAACGATCCAAAACCAAGCCCAGCAAGACCCAATATAGTTTCAGTAGGAAACCTTAGGTTTTCCCTTTAAATAGTCTCTTCTCCCTTTCTTTTTCTCCCAAAACTTCATCAAAGCGAAGCTCTGTCAAAATTAATTCGTCGGAGAGTATTAGAGGCGATTTCTCGTAGCCACTGCGTAGATCTATCAGTGTATCATCGAATCCGAGGCAAAGGTAATCCCGAAAACCAATTTTCGATAACTTTCCGCTTCAGCCGAACAGTAAATCGTCCATAACTTTCTAACCGTGTCGAAACTCGCAAATCCAATGCCACCATCGGATTCAGGACGACGAGACGAGTCCGTAGACACCAAGATCGCCGCAAACCACCTCCGGACGCGCCCGCAATCGCCGTTGGAAGCTTCGCGCGTGTCGCCCACGCGCCGCCGTTGACCACCGCTGCCGCCGTCGCCGCCGCCGAGTTGACTCAGTCTGGTACGGTTTAGGTCCGGTTTGATTCTGAGTCCGGTTTAGTTCGGTTTGAGTCTGGTTTGACTGTTGACCGTTGACCGTTGACCGCTGACTGTTGACCTACCGTTGACTTTCCGTTGACTTTTTTCAGCTGATCCGTTATCCGTTTTTCGCCGTTCGAAGACCGTTCTCACTCGATTTTTCGTGCTGATTTCAGATTTAGCATAAGTTTTAGCATCCGGAGTCCATAAGTCACAGTTATCAGCCATTTTGCTAAGGTGAGGGTGGCTTTTCCACAGAGATCCGTACTTTCGTCTAGAACTTCTGAGATGGAATTTAGTACTATATATGATCTGTTTCTCTGATCGAGTCTAGGTAGTTTTGTTTGTAAATTAGACTTAGGAATATATATGATTCAACCCATTGATTGTGCATTAAAATGTTAATTGTTTTCTTTGTACATGTTTATTTACTTAGTTAGTTGAGTAGGTTAGACGATAGGGATTGCGGGGGTATAGAGACAGACTTCTGTACTTGCGTCGCGTGTTGTGTGCGAGATGGTGCTGGGCAGGTTAGTCGATCTGTTGTCCAGTGCCTTCAGAGATTGATAATCGTCTACGGGTGGTGCCATTGGACACTTATTCCATGTTGTGCTCTTCGAGGGAGGGGGGTGCCGACGGTCACAGAATCCGTCAATAGGTCCGTTGTTTGTTGTTTGGGTACTTTAGGTGCCGTGTTTGTTCATGTTTAGTTTCTTTTTACCGTATTTGGAGTGCTATGACCGGAACTGCGCTTTCTGTGTTTTAGCATCCCACACCTCACTGAGTAACTCCCCTGTTACTCACCCCTCTTTCTTCCTTTTCAGGTGAGACGGACGAGTAGTAGATGTGTATCGGATCTGGTGCTATTTTGGGATTTTCATGTTTTCTTCGTATTTATTTTAGACTTTGGTTTTATGATTTATTCGATATATTCAGTTACGGATTTATTTATGGAGTTATTTATGGATTTCCGGAAATCAAGGTGTATTTATTAAATTGGAGTATTTGAGTTTTGAGATGTGTTTAGTGGCACGCCGTTCTCGAGTGAGGATGAGACCGGTGTTACATTTAGACTCAAGTGTATTATCTGTTCTTCCATGTTCCTGTGGTATTTCAACACGAGCATGAGCATTTGCAGCTGGTATATGAGATTTAATTACCGTTTTGGTGTCTGCAAATGCATCTGGTAGCTGACTTGCTATTCATTGCAAATGCACAATTCAGCAAACTTCTAGTTCTGACTCTTCAATAGGAGGATCAAGCTGTAACAAGGATGGTACACTCCATTTGATATATTTTCCTACTTGTTTAGCTTCTCCCCCTAGAATTGGGAATACCTTCTCATCAAAATGACAATCGGCAAAACGTACCGTAAAGACATTACCAGTCTGTGGTTCTAGGTATCTTATAATTGATGGAGAATCACATTCAACATATATTTCCAACCTTCTCTGTGTTCCCATCTTTGTACGTTGTGGTGTTACTACAGGCAAATACACCGCACAAGCAAAGATTCTAAGAGGAGAGATATTCACTACAAGAATCTATTGAAATAGCTACCAGAAATTTTGTAGCTATGAGACTCAATCCATTGCAAAACTCAAGCAGACTACGGATGGCGAGGGATGAATTCTTTGGCCTCTACTCTGACGATAATGTTGATCCGTTGCCAATCTGTGGCAAACTTGCAACGGATTTGCTAGAGGGATAACCGTAGCCGATTGCGAGGTTATAGCAACAACATGTTCTGTTGCTTATTAGTGACATTTTTAGCTAAGGATCTTTGTGTGGCTATGTGGCTACAGAATTTAACTATGATTTTGCCTTAGCAAATTTGTGTCGAATGTAGGCACATATTTACTTACAAATTAGATGTGGCTAATTGTTGAATTTAGATATAGCAACGGTCATATCTTTGACTAAAATCGTGTAAAATAAAATTTTCATAGCTACTTAATTTACAAATATAATAGTAATTGTTAATCATCATACAAAGTCGAGAATCTAAGTGACATACAAAAGTTACATTATACAAACCTGAAAAGCGAAAACAAAAGACATACTAGCCTAGACATTTTTTTGTCATGTCTTAAGTTTACTTAATACCTGAGAAACAAAAGTTATAACAAGAAAAAAAATGTTAAACGTGGTGCCTAAGATGTTGTGTAGTTTTAATTTCTGGTTGGTTCTGGTTCTCGATTCATCTGCTGGTTAGTGCCATGATGTGTGGATAGAACATGGTTAATGGATTCATAGCTGCTTCAGTTGGAGATATCTGCTGAGATGGGTTAGGTGGCTCAGCCGCAGATACTGGTGGCACTGACTCTCCTAACTTCACAAAAAGCAGACAGCTGTTGTCTCATAAGGTGGACAAGTCCAGTGTCGGCCCTGACCTTTATGATGTCTAAAGCGGATAAAAAAATACCGGCCCTTAATATATTAAAAATTATTGTATTTTGAAATATATAATTAAAGTAATATAAAATATTATTAAATCTTAATTTTTTTCAAATAAAAAAATATAGAAACATTAATACATTATTTATGAAAACAGTTATTCTTTCATTTTTGCCCGCAAAATCATTTATCAACTTCAAATAATCAAGTGTTTCAGCCAACTCGTGTTCTCAATCCATTTAATCACTCTTGAGACATAGTCGTACGTAGATAATTCTTTATGAGCTTCAATTTTGAAAAACTTATTTCAGCAGAAGCAACTGAAATCAGAATTGTCAGTAATATGCGATAGGCAATCTCTCCGTTTGGATAACAACCATCAAATCTTTTTAGAAATTTCAATATCTCCAACACCTTTATAATTTCCTTTGGTAGCATTTCTCTTATATATTAAAGTTCCAGAAATAGATGTTTTCCATCTACATCTGAATCTCCATCATGCTGTAAAGAAGCTTCAAGCTTGATACAAGATGTCATCAACTCATCCTCTTTGGCTGATTTTAGCTTTTTCAAACCAAACAAAAATTCAAAAATTTATTCATAATGCTGAAATTGCTCGAATCTAACCCCAAGAGACATTATAGCTTGATCCACTATGTTGATGAAATAATCAATCCTAAAACACTCTTCTGCATTTAACGGATTACTTTCATCAACTTTCTCAAGCATCTTCACCATACTGTTTTTCTTTTTTTATCAAGCGTTTTGATTTTGAAGAATATGTTGGCTCAATCTCAATATCAATTGCAAATTTGCATAACTTCAACTTTTGCTTTCTCAAAACATGTTTCTCTATACCCTTTAAAATAAGCAACAAGCCCTTATAATTGTAAAATAGCCGTCTCAAGATCCATATCATCTGACTGTAGTATTTTGCTCACTGTATTGACAACATAAAGCAGATCATACCAAATTATCATTCAAAACAAGAATTCAAATCCTCCAATTCCATGTGTTTCACTTACTGTAAGAGACTCAGCATCACTACGATGTCCAGGATTATCATTGTTCTTTGCTATGTAAAATAAAGCATCTCGTATCTTTGAAGTTTGAAATCTTATTGGTTTGAAATCTTATTGGTTTGAAACTATTAATGCGACTTTCCCAGCTAGTTTCTGATAATGGTTTAAGTGTTATAACATTCACCATCTTTCTGTAGACTTCCCAGTCGTTGGTTGAAGATGCAAATATGCAGTATATACTTTGCACAATGCAAAAAAATGAAACAACTTTTCCGGATGAAGAAGCCATGTCACAAAGAGCAAGATTCAGACTATGACATCCACATGGAGTGTAAAATGCCCTTGGATTAAGATCAAACAATCTTGTTTGAACTCCTTTATGTTTTCCTTCCATATTTGCCCCATTGTCATAACCTTGTCCTCTTACATCACCAATATTTAACTTAAGATCAACCAATGCATTTTAAAAAGTGTTAAAAATTCCCTTTCCTCTTTTGTCTTTGATTTCCAAAAAGGAAAAAAAGAACTCCTTACCTTAGGGGAATCTGTAGAAACATCTACACATCAAATTAGAAAGATCATTTGCTCTTTACGACTAACATCAGGAGTAGAATCCAAAATGATTGAAAAATACTTCGCATCTTGAATCTTCTTAAGATTACCATCTTAATCTCATTAGCAAGTAATTCTATCAACTCATTAGCAAGTAATTATATCAACTCATTTTGAATCTTATGGCTAAGATAATGGTAATGAATTTCACCTCTTCAATCCGTCATATGTGCTCCTTCATTACTTCATCAAAGCCTCCAATCATCTTAATAAAAGCTAAAACATTTCCACTATTAGAATCATTAATCTTCTCGGTTTCTCCACAAAATTCTAAACTCCTTTCTGCTAGAGTCTTTACCACTACAATTATCCTCAACATTACATCCCTCCAAAGCTTTTTCTCCATGTTAATTGCCTCTTGCAAATGCTTATCAATAGTTTCACTCTTTTTCATCATCATTTCTAGCTCAATCCAGCTACTCATGCAAACAATATGATTATAAGTAGTTTTATGAGTTTTCAGCCTATGCGAAGCATTTCTCCAGTCATCATAGCCTATGCGAAGCATTTCTCCAGTCATCAATAGCCTATGTGAAGCATTTCTCCAGTCATCATACCCAGTAATTACCAAAATTGGAGGACTTATTTCCCGAGTGAATAAGTTACAGAAAAAACAAAAGATTTTATCTTTAGATTTTGAGTAAACTAACCATCTTCTGTCTTTTTTCTCTTCATTACTCATTTTTCTTTTATAACATGAGTAAGTGAAACATCTATCAATATTATCTCTTGGAAAAAGATAATCAGCAGGAGGTCTTGAGGGTGGACCTTTCTCAACCAAATAATCTCTCATTCTCTGTTCAATTTTCCACCACTTTCCAAGATCATCCATATTCATATTATCATGAAGATTTCTAATGTCCTTAACGGTTTCTTGGTCTTCGATCCATGTTTTATTCTCAAATTGTTCTTTGTCCTTGTTCATACAATCTGCATCATCTCCAACAATTTCTTCTTCACTATTCTCATTTGCATCATCTTCATTAACAAGCTCTTCATCTTCCTTGTTCATCTCAGTTATAGTAGTTTTATCAATTTTAGAAGTTGTTGTTCTCATGACATACTTGAGCATATCATTGGCTTGAGATTTCACCAGTTCATCCTGTCTGTTCTTTCTCTTCTTATTTGCAGCTCCACTTGGTTGATTCCTGATTTTATTTCCTGGTACCGTTTTCTACAAATCCAAAAATAAATAGAAAAAAAACAAAAAGAACATAAGTTATAAAATAGAATAATAGATATGATTAAAAAATAATTCTAGATAGAAAAAAATAATTCCACTATTAAAATAATTCTATGAATACAAAATAAAATAATTTTTAAGAATTTCTAGAAAGCATTAGAATCCAATCTATAATAATTCATATTAATTAAAAAAAAATTATAAGAGATTACGAAAAAAATTAGAGAAGGTGGAGAAGAAGATTTACATAGGAGGCTGAGAGAAGCAGCAAAGTTTGATCAATAATGAAAATATGTGTTCTACTGAGAGGAAAACAAATCATTATTTAAGAAATACTTAAGTTTTTGTTTAGTTAAATTGCTTTTTTATTTATATCATTTAATATAATATATATATATTAAAAGAAAATTAAGGTCTTTTAAAAATAGTAGTCAAAATCGAAATTGAAAAAGGAAAAAAGAAAAAATGGAAAAAGGAAAAAAAAAAGGAGAACGGGATCCGAACCCGTTATATACATGTTTGTTAACATGCTCATACACCACTGTACCAGGAGAACCTGTTGACACTTTCTGCCCCTAAAATATTTATAAACTTTGACGCCTAAAGCCCTTGCGTTATGGGCTTAGCCCAGGGCCGGCCCAGCACAACCCTAGTCAGGTTGATTATGTCCCATTCATAACGAGCTTGACGAGGAAGAACGACAGCCTGTGGATCAATGGGATCATAACTCTCTATCTGAGGAGTTCCAAGTCCAAACAACCTTCCTTTGTATGGCTTGACTATCTACAAAAAAGTTATTCACCAAAAGTAAGCAATAAACAAGAATCCAATTCATAAGTAAAACAAAGAACCAAAATCTAACCCCATTTAAAACACAAAAATATAAATAAGAAAACGATAATCTAAATCATAAGTAAAACAAACAACAAAAATCAATCTCATTTAAAACAAAACAAAAATAAGTAAGAAAACAAGAACCTAAATCAACAAAATTTTCCGAGTAAAAAGCTTCATCTCGTATAAGTGATATTGGTGTATGTGAGTTGGACTCTTGGTTGCCAACCTCATTATGATCATTGTTGGAGAAGTTTTGAGAAACAACAATGGACTCAATTTCTTCTACAATCTTCTTTGCACATTTGTCTACAAAAGTGTCGTCAATCTTCATGTGCGTCTTCCGCACCAAATCTGTGATTTCTTGCTCCTCACTTAACTCCATCATCTGCATAAAATAGTTATAGAAAAAAGCGATAAGGAAAATTCAGAAAATGACTCGGTCATATGATAGAAGGGGAAATAAGACAATAAGGGACTCGATCATTACCATATTATATTTGACCTTGGCGTAGGATTTTGAACCAGATATGTGTTGATGAATACCATCTCCACCACGGTCTGATTTCCGGTTCTGAGAGTTTGTATTGCTAATATGAACCAACTTTGGTGTATTTCAGTGTCGCCACATCAAGTTCCAATTGATGTTGGAGATGAAGTTGGGCTTCATGTTATGTCTCCTCCCTTTGTTGATGTCGTTCGATATCGGCGGAGTTGTTTCGTCCACAAATACTTCACCAAAGTGTGATGATCAGAATCCCAATAATATTTTTGCTGAAAAAGAGATTAAAACAACAATTCACAATCAATGAAAATGTTCCAATGATCAAACACTTGCTAGTTAAGAAAACATAACTTGTTTAAATCTTAACAAAAAATTATACCACCACTTGTCTTACTGCTCTTGTGGAACCTCCCCAAGATTCCACCACGGGCCATTAAAATCGTTGGTGAAAGCCCTTTTGATGTCATATTTGACTTCATTGTCGATGGAAATCCTATCACAAGGTTGATATAATATTTAATTAATTGAAGAAAAATACTAATTATTAAAATTGTATACTAATTTTATATGATAATCTCTTACCGAAGTGCTATATCTATCTTTTCAGGATGTAAGGTCGGCTAGTTTTGTCTTGCAGATGCCTGCAACAGCTCGTTGATGCTACGGAGAGGAAATCCCGGCGGTGCACACGGATTTCCAGGCTTTGAAGAGGCAGGGGCAGGTCGTCCAGCATAACCTCTTGTCGGTAGTCCTCCTTGACGTGGTGGAAGCATACTATTAAGCATATAAATTTATAAGAAATTAGGGACAGCTGGTGAAGATACCAGAAAAAAAAATCATAGAGATTTGAAGATGAATCAAATCCTAATCGATTTAAGTTTTTAAACATCAATTCGGAAAGCTGAAGAAAATAGCTTCATTCAAATAACCCAGATTGAAAGAAGAAATAAATTCAAAATCAATTTCTAAAAGTTGAATAGCTTGAATTCACCAAGAAAAAACAAAAAAACAGAAACTACAGAGTGAAAGAGAATCTCTGCATGTTTGGAATTAATTAAAGAAGAATTGAACATTTATTGTGAAGGAGAAAGTGAAAGATGAAGAGAGACTGAGATGTTATGTTTCACTTTGAAGGAGAAAGCGAGAGATGTAGAGAGACTGAGATCTGGGATCTTAGATATAAAGATATTATAAGAGTATCTGCCGCGAAGAAGAAGATGGAACAAATTATTCAGGTTTTCAGAAAAGCACGAGAAATCTGAATTTTGGCCAAAATTTTTGGGGGAAACTAAAAATATTTCGAGGTCTCCATGAAAAAATTTAGCGGAGGTTTATAACAAAAAAAATTGAAGATGAAAATTATATTAGAATATTCAATATATCATGTAAATGGCAACATAATATTTTTATTTAGTAAAGATATCCATAATCTACATTTATTTTTATTTAGTAAAGATAACCATAATTTGCAGTACTTTTTTTTTTTTTTTTTTTTTTGTAAATCGCTCGAAATATTCTATAATATTTTGCAATAGAAATATAATTTTGCAATAATTTACTTTTTATAAACAACAGCTGTAGAAAGATTTTTAATAACACAAAAACTTATAATTTTTAGATCTTTAGTTGAAAGCTAATTTATAAAATCATTGTTAAATAATTTTTATAAACTAACATTTATTTATAGAATCATTCGGATTCGGATTCGATATATAAATCATCCTTTGAAGTATCATAATGATATTCTATAGCAGGTTTTTCAACTATTGTTGAATTGTCGAATTCCTTTTCATCGTCGGTCTGAGCATCAATTGCATGTTCGGTCACATCTGATAAGCCTATAGGGACAACAATCTGGTTATGATTGTCATCTTGTAAAGCCGGTTCAACCATTTGCAGAAAAACAGATCTAAAACCACATGGAATAACCTTTGCACAAATTCACCATTCTTCCTTGTGTTGTGTGATACGAGGATAAACAATAAAACATACATGATCTGCTTGATCATTTATAATGAAATGATCATACTTATGGTACTTTTTTTTGGGCATATATCAACAATGCCAGAATGATGTTTTAAGAGTCATAAGTCGTGAAGACAACGATAGTTCAGAAAGTCCTTTTGCAGAACCCTCATAGATTGGTTATTATACATCTTCTAATATTTTAAGAAATATGCTTGTATTTTCACAAATCTATCAAAGCTAATGGCAGTAATTGACACAAATTAAATTGAAGTTTTGTTAGACTACTAGATTGGACGTAAACTAACACCACCTAATTGTATTTATACATTAATTTATTAAACTATAACTATTTAATATATATAAATTTATAATTAATTTTAAAATCAATTTTTGTTAATATAGTATGTGCATATGTAAACTAATCCATAACCTTTCATTCTTATTAAATAAATCTATTACATTTTACAATTTGTATTAATGATTTTTTGGTTGATAATTTAAAAAATAAAAAAAAATTAGAATCTATGACTAATACAAATTAATGGGAGACAGATTTAGCTATACTAGATATGTTGCTATGTTATTGTCATCTTTGCGACGGATTAGTGAAGGCATACACGATGTTGCTATTTAGCAATAGAGATATTTGTTGATATCAGTCACTATTTGTGGCAACAACCTATCTTTAGATAGTGTGTAGTTATTTAGCTACAAAATAGCTACATAATCTATTCATAGTTATATAGTTACCGATCGCTACAGATTTCTCACATATTTAGCTACAAAAGTGATAATATTTGTTATGTCGCCATCCTTTACTATTTGCGTAATTTGGCTACATAAAAGCTACATAATTCTTGTAGTGTTTTAGTTCTCGACCAAATGCTAATTGTAGTGGAGAATACTTATGGTATGCACTTGATCTTATCCAAATGAGTGCTTCTGCATGCAATATATCATGTCTTTATACAGAGGTTGGAAGTTTTGATCTCCTGATCAATGGTCTTGCAATCAATTGCATACATTTAATTAATGATTCAGCCAAACTATTTTGTGTGCGAATATGGGCTACAAAATGTTCAAATTCAATTCCTGTTACCATACAATAATCATTAAACGCTTGGGATGTGAATTCACCAGCGTTGTCTACTCTAACTCTTTTAATCGGATAATCAGAAAACTGCGTTCGCAGTTTGATTATCTGAGTTAGAAATCTCCCAAATGTCATATTTCGAGATGATAATAGACAAACGTGTGACCATCTACTGGATGCGTCAATTAATACTATAAAATAGTGAAATGGTCCACATGGTGGATGTACTGGTCCACAAATATCGCCTTGAATTTGTTCAAGAAAGTTTGGTGATTCTTTATTAATTTTACTTGGTGATAGCCTTATGATCAATTTTCCAAGCAATCATGTTGGACATGTCATTTTATTCCGCTGATATATCTCCTGGATTTTCAGTGAAAAACCATGTGAGCTCTCTATGATTTTTCGAATCATTGTGGTGTTTGCGTGTCCAAGGCGATCATGCCATAATGTGAAATCTTCTGGATTTCTTTTAATCGTAATATTTGATTTGATTGCATCTATATAAGTATGGTGTAAACCAGACAGGAGTTGTGGGAACTTTTCCAATATATGCCTTGGCCAGATTTATCAGAAGTTACATGCATATACTTTTTTCCATTCTCAGTTGCAGACTGAGTATCATATCCTTGAAGTTATATGTCTTTAAAGCTCAACCAATTCCTTTTAGAATTTGGAGAATAAAAGGCATCATTTATGGAAAATTTTGTTCCATTTGGCAATGTAAAGTTGTCTTTACCAGTTCCTTCAATCACGCCTGCAGGACCTGATATTTTATTGACAATGACTGTTGTTGGTTTTATATTACAGAAATATCTCTTTTGTCTAAGAATAGTGTGTGTTATTCCACTATCTGGTATGCAAATTTCTTGAATCATTTTCTTGGATTTTATTCCATTGTGATCAATTTCTGTAATTAACATAAACATCAATAATGAAAAAGTGAAATTCATTCATAAAAAAAACATACAATAATTATACATTAGTTTGTTATAAAAACAACTTAATTGGATAAAAACTGAGATGTAATAATTATACATTAGTCTGTTGTAAAAACAATGTTATTGGATAAACTGTAAATGTAATAATTATACATGGCATTTCTGGAGACTATTCAACAGTCCCACAACAAGCATTTCAGTTCTTCGTAATGGCGGTCTCATCGAAATCATTGGCAAAGTCTGGAGAGTCAAGGTACGATGTACCCTAAAAATTCTCTGTGAGGTTCACCTCTTTTCCTTTTTCTTTCACGGACTCTTGGTATAACTTACAAAGATGTGGAGCGGTATGGAGACCAATGTCCTTTAGATCCACATCTGTAACATACATTATCATGCTTTTGGGTGATATCCACTTGGGTGTCTTTCCCCTTGGGATGTTGTTCAGATCGGAACCATTTGTTAGATCTCCTCCCCTTTGGATTGTAAGTTCTTCCACGTCCGCTACAAAATCGGCGGCCATGACCCCGATAAGATTGAAATTTTCTTTCTGAATTTTCCACAGGCGTAACATTCACTTCAAGGAATGCTTTGGCTTGTGGGTTTTGATGAGAAACTCGTTATTCTTCTCTGCGAGAATGAGCGTCACTATCAATTCAGAAAACTTTGTATACACACATTTTCTATATATTTCTGGTAAGACACACTGCTCTTTATGAAAAGTGAGGTATGTCTTCTCAACCATTTCTGCTTCATTGACAGGATGACCACAATATTTTAATTGTGAAACTATCCTCAGTATAGCAAAGTTGTAGTCTGCAACCTTTTGGAAATCCTGAAACCTCAGGTTCTTCCACTCTTCTAGAGCACGAGGGAGATTCACTTCCCTCTGGTTTTCAAACTGTTATTTTAGAGTTTGCCACAGTTCTGCTTGGTCTTTTATGTGTGCATAGTCATGCGTCTAATTTTCATATTGGTGTTGCCTTAGAAAAATTATCCCTTCTGCTTTATTTTCAGCAGACGATTTGTTTTCATTTTTGATAGTGTCGGTTAGCTTTTCATCTCTAAATAAAGCTCGACATTGGTTGTCCATGCTATCAGTTTGCTCCGGTTATTTTGAGAGCCAAAAACTTAAGCTTCTCAATATTTGCCATTTGATTTTCTAAAAGCAAAATCATAAAACTTTTATTAGTACGATAATATTATTTTATATTAAAAAGATCTGTTAACATGAATAATACAAGCGATTACAAAGAAATATAAGGCATAAAAAAGTAATGCAACGGTTATGGTAAAGTCCGCCAGAGTAAATTCTCCTATGAAGAGACCATAAATCGAAGTAAAAATTACAACCACACATAAAATCAAAAATAAACGAATCATCTTTCTTACAAAATCAAATCTAAGAAACTTATTTGAAAGATATTTGAGAAGAGATGAAATCGTTGAGTGAAGTGAATGAATGAAAGATAAATGTATTTGTAGATTGAAAACACTGTTCATACGCGTTTGAAAAAGGTAAAAAAATTGAAATTTTTTCTTTGTAACCGTTGGAGAAAGAAATGTTAAAAATAATTAAAATCAACCATAATACAATTTCAATAAGCAATCAATTAAATTTATTGAATTTTAGACACAAAACTTATATAGGTGGCCGAGCCTCCATTTATTACAATATAAACATATATATAATCATAATATTATTGTGAAAGAATCATCTATGTTAGAATAGTAAATAAATATAATAATAATATTATGGTGAAATAATCATCCACATTATAACAGTAAATAAATATAATCATAATATTATGGTGACATAATCATCTACATTAAAACAGTAAATAAATTATACGGCGGGTTAACCGTCTATTATAATACTAATAGTAAATAAGTAATAATGGTGCATTTATCAGCCACGATATAATACCATTAAATTAATAACGAGACGACAAATCATCCACTATAATATTTAGTAAATGATGGTGCATTAAATAACCACTGTAAAATAAAATTATACAGGCAGCTATACAGTCATTATAATAGAGTATGTATATATATCAGATATATATAACTGTATCATAGAGTGATCGTGTTGATAACGTGTTATTATAAATAATATAATTTATAGGATATATAAATATAAATAAAGACGAAAATTTTTATATCCGCAGAATTTTGGGATACTAAGAACAAAGGAAGAGACAAGAGAGAAAGAAATTCTATAAAAATTGAATTGTGAATTATGACTTCGAACAATCGATTTCGTTCTTTTATATGGAAGTAAAAAGAAAATTATTATGCATGCATAATAACAGTGAGCTCCACATAATTAATTATACACAACATATTTTTTTATTTGGCGTGTACGTTTTCATATAGCTTTTACAAAACAAACAAGTTCAAGTCACAGTAGAATTGACCGATTTAACTAAGTTAGCTCAGTATAATAAAAAATCCGATCCAATACCAATTTAGAGGACACGGATCTAACTTAAAATCAAACCGGCGAATCTAGCTTAAATCAAACGGGCGAATCAAACCAATAACTAGAATTTTTTGTAGAGATCTGTTGTATTGAGCCAGACCCACATACCATATTTTGATACAAAAGAAAATGTGACATTTACATTACAATAAAACTAAAATTTAAAGTGGTTTTATTTAAATTATTTAAGACATCCGTTGCACAATAATTTTTGAAAAATTGCTTGACGCATTAATATGGGTTATAGTTAATCAACATACGATTAACTAATTATGTGTTTTAATATGAAGAAAACAATGACTGGAATTCATTTATTTTCTGAATGCAATTTAGGTCTTTGTATTTTTAGTTTACTTTTGAAGATAATCTGAAATCAATGAATTTTGATGATAAGCCAATTTTCTTTTACAATATTAGGTTTTTCGCGCATGCTACGCGTAGGCCAATTTTAATTTTTTATTTATTAGAAATCCATGATTAATTATATTTTGAAGTATTTTATATTTATAATAGTAATCTACTATATAATAGTTGAATAAATATCTCCAATTAAGTGACACATGGATGATTTAGAAGTTAACCTATGTCTAAATTAAATTATAACATTTAAAAACTTATATTATATTAAATATAAATAAATAAATATATATTCTAACAGAATTGTGAATACTATGTTTATTTGATTATTTTAATAACCAAAGTTTAAAATTATAAAAATATATAAATTTAATTTCTTAAAATAAAGTTTAAAAAATATTGTTAAATTTAGAAAATTTTATATATATGTAAGTCAAAAAGAAGAAGAGGAGAAATTCAAACGATTTTTCTATTTTAAAATTCATAATAAAATCTAAGGTTAAAATTTAAGTTTTAAAATGAATGAAAAGAATAATATATACAAATCTAAAACAATTGTAAATAGTAACTTCATTTGATTGATTTTTGTAATAACCGAAGTTTTAAATTATACAAATATATAAATGTAATTACTTCAAAAAAAGTTTTAAAAAATATTGTGGAATTTTGAAAATTTTATATATAAGTAAGTTAGACGATGAATAAGAGAAATTCAAATATTTTTCTGTTTTAAAATTCATCATAAAATCTAAGATTTAAAATAAAGTTTTAAAAATGAAAATATAATATGCGTAAAGCGGATAATCATGTAGTATATGTATTATGGTATAATTAATATCTTAAATTTACATATTATGAGTGATTCAATTACTTTCAGCTAAAATCTAATATCTAAAAAAAATTAGTTATGTAAATTTAAAATTAAATTGATTATCAATAGTCAGTAAGTGTTATATTATATATCTATGTACTTTTAAAACATCTTTTCAATTAATTGGAAATTGTTTAATATGTATTTTTATATAACTGTGAAATAATTTTATTTCTACAATATATATATGTATTAGAAAATTTTTAGATATTAACAAATGTTTTTTGGAACCAAATATATCTAGGATATATATAGTTAATAACTTTATAGTTGTAATATTATCTTAAAGTAGAAACTTTCATAATTGAATTTTAAATTGGTTATTTTTTTATTAATAGAAACAAATAGATAATTTTCTTATCTTATTCATTTTTCTATTTAGAATAGAGCTTTAAAATTTATAAAATTTATTAATTTTAAATGTTGATATGAAATGATACTATTTGTTGTTTTAAATGCTATGTAAATAACCTTACTGATATTTAAACTCAATATATTAAATATATTGCAATTATTATCTTAACTCAGAAATAATCATTACATAAATTTTAGTATCAGTGTATATGATCTAAACTTTATTTTTGGTTACCAATAATTTTGTTATAAATTATAAGTGTTAATTATATAATTGGAGAATTATATTAAATTAATTTTTTCTTAACTTAATTATAAGTTATTTTGTGTTAATATATATTTATAGATAACTTTCTTATCTTCTATATATATATTTTTTTAAAATATTTTTGTAGGTAAATTTTTCGTTGTTTTAATGAATACAAAAATATCATCGATGTCGATTTGCTTTTGGTTCTTATTCCATGGATGAAATAAATTATTGAGATTTCTTTCTTGTCTTAGGTACATGAATTTTTTTCGTTGTCATGTTTAATGTCTCTTCTTGAGATCATTTAAAAACATCTTTTCTCTCGGTTTGACCATTCTTAATTTATGCTCCTTTTCTTTTGCGAGAATTTTTATCTTTAGAACCAACATGTCTATCACGCTTCATTTGATCTTTATACTCACTAGCAGTTTGATATTATCATTCAGGGATATCAAATCTTATTGAAGCATATATAACTAGTATATGTGACTTTATCACTCTCTTTGGATCAGAAAATAAGTCCGGCAATTGAATTACTCAACTCTATAGATGAATTATCTTTTGGAATTTTAGTACACATTCTTTAGTCAGATGATCAATGATAATTCATTCCAAATAACTTACTTCTCCAACTGTTTATTTTCTCTCCGTAATGAAAGACTGACACATTTAAATTTCAGTTTACAAATCGAACCTTACTTAGGTCCTTCGTGGATGACTCTAGATTCTAAAGTATTAATGGAGATTTGTGGTGGAGCAACTGCGCATCCATATTTCATAGATGGAATATATTTGGTTCCTGACCCAAAACCAATGCCGGGAGAACTATTTATTACTCGTTGGCTTAATACGAATCAATGTTGCTGCAATTTTTTTGTTTTAATGAACATGTGCTACTAGATGTTCAACATTTATTCCAATGGATATGCTGTTATCATTAAATAATTTTGAATTCATCAGTATTATTAAGATGTATGGTGGGTGATCAGTGCACCAACATTTTTTTTTATCCATCTCAGGAAATTAATAGATTTTAAATCTATATTGGCGTGTGAAAATCATATTATCAGTTTCTCTAATGAATAACCAACATATGATAAATCATTCAGGAGAATCTTCTAGTTCTTTAATAAATGCTCTCATGAATTATCTTTCGCATATCATTAAACTGTAATGGTCTAACCGGTTCATGCCAAACTATAGTATATTACATAAAATTTTAGTTTACCAATATCTTTTATCTCCATTACACTAATCTTTGTGTACTACAATCTAGTACATGTAAGTAGTTATTTTACGTCTATAGGAAATACTTTTTATTTGAAATATATTTTACATTTCTTTCGCTTATTGTCTCAACATGATTTGTCTCAAAATCCAATGAATTTACTTATGAATCAATAACATATCCTACTTGGATCAACATGTATTCTATATTTGATCCTTTTACGTTTTGAGACTTAGAGAACATAATGCATCAAGTATTTGAAACTTTAAAGATGACTAATCAGTCCAACTTTGAGCATAAATATAATATTTTGGACCTTTCACTTACTGTGGATGTGAAAATCCTAAATTCTTTCCTTCGAGATGATGAAACTTCAGGTTCATCAATCCCGAACTGAATCTCGTTCTATGATCGATAACCATCACTCGAGTGTAACTTGAGATCAAATTATCATATCCAGTGGTGAATATATTTAAAGCTCAATAAATCTATTTGAGACTTGGGAGAGTACATTGCATCAATGAGTTCAAATTGTATTTTCATAAGCATATGCTTTTCTAGAGCTTTCAATATGATTTATATTATTTTGTATTGTACTCATATTAGTTTCTTTCATCTTATATGATAGAATTATTTCTTGCTTATTACCACTTTAATTTCTCACTTCTGGTGAGAATATGATTTCTTTTTAAAAAATCATTAGTCTCAGTTTTGACCTTGACAATATCAACAATCACATTTACAACCACTTCTACAACATTTTTTCCCCAATATTACTATTATGGTCTTTTCCTTTTTCCAGTATTTGACGTTACATTCACTTCATAGAATATATCAAAATTAGTTATATGTGATTCATATTTTTCTATGAGGATAGCCAAATAGCGGAGGTCATTACAGATTATTTTCAGTCTATATTCACTGCGACACATTCGAGCAAGGAGGCAATTGTCCATAAAGTTTTACATCCAAGAGTTTCTGAGGAAACAAACCTGGCACTTATTTCAGATCCGACTGCAGAAGAAATACGAGAAGAAGTGTTCTCTATTCATGCAGACAAGGCTTCAGGGCCGGATGGTTTTTCAGCCAGTTTCTATCAGTCCAACTGGAGTTTCGTAGGACCTGAAATAGTAAAAGAAATAAATTAATTCTTCTCATCCAGGATCCTTCCGAGATCCATCAACGAAACACACATACGTTTAATACTCAATATGCATGGGGCGACGAAAGTGGCAGATTATAGACCTATTGCATTATGTAATTTTTATTACAAAATCATCTCCAAATTACATACTAGAAGGCTGCAACCGGTTTTAATGCACCTAATTTCCGAGACTCAATCTGCTTTCGCCCCGGGTCGAGTGATTCAAATTAATGTGATAATCGCTCATGAAGTCTTACACTACATGAAGAATTCGGAAGCGGAGAAACACTGTTTTATAGCTATAAAAACCGATATGAGTAATGCCTATGATCGTCTTGAGTGGGAGTTTATTCGTTTGGTCCTAGAGAGGTTGGGCTTCCATAGACGTTGGACTAATTTGATTCTACAATGCATTAGTATTGTCTCCTATACGTTCCTAATCACTGACTCTCCCAGGGCATTAGTTCGGTCAGAAAGAGGGATTAGACAAATAGAAGAAATTGGAGAACACTACAAGAAATACTCACTTAGTATGAAACACCTTCAGAACAGTGCATCAATAAGGAAAATTCAACCATTACCTTCTCCAAGAAAACACCAATACCTCTACGAGCCACAATAAAAGCTTGTCTCAATATTAGCAAAGAATGGGGGATTGGAAAGTATCTAGGTTTACCTGAACATTTTGGGAGAAGGAAGACGGACCTCTTCACCACAATAGTGGACCGAATCCATCAAAAAGCAAAGAGCTGGTCCACATGAATTCTTAATCCTGCGAGGAAGCTTGTAATGCTAAATAGTGTGCTATCTTTCATGCCTTCTTATGCGATGTCCACGTTTAAGTTACCTGTCTCGCTCTGCCAGAAAATTCAATCAGCTTTGATTAGATTCTGGTGGGAAACCAAACCTGATCATAGAAAAATGTCATGGGTGGCATGGGGCAAACTGACTCGGGTTAAACAACATGGAGGCCTAGGTTTCTGGGACATTCAGAGCTTTAATGATGCACTCCTACCAAAAATTAGTTGGAGAATTATTCAGAACCCAGACTCTCTTCTAAGCCGTACCCTGCTGGAAAATTACTGTCATGATGATCCATTCAGGGAATGCTCAATACATTCATCGACATCATACGGCCGGAGAGGAATTCTTATTGGCTGTGACCTTCTTCTACCACATCTAGGATGGGCAATCAGAGATGGAACCTCTATCAATATTTGGAGAGAGCCTAGGCTCTCGACATCTGAACCAGTGACGCCCATAGGACCATCTACAGATGCAAGCTAATACCTCACATTATTTAATCTATTCCTCCATAACTCCTCAAGTTGGGACAAAGAGAAAATTCGACTACTATTACCTCAATATGAAGATCAGATCCTTGATGTAAGACCTAGAAAATCTCTCATTCCTGACAAGAGGATTTGGGTTCACCATGTATCAGGCGACTATTCCACAAAAACTGGTTATTACATATCACGAGATCAAAGGGAGATGGCTCTATTACCTGGAGTCGAAATTGGAGTAATGAACTGGAACACCGACATTTGGAAACTCCAGACCTCCCCGAAGCTCAAGATGTTTCTCTGGAAGGCAGCTCAAGGAGCATTGCCAGTTGGGGATCGCCTTGCCTGCAGGATTCAACATGCGGATCCAAACTGAAGGTTTTGTGGCGAGAGAGAAACTATTCATCATATGTTATTCAACTGTAATTTTGCGAAACATGTCTGGAAGGATTCACCTTTGTTGTCACATCACTCGCAACTGCCAGTATCCAGCTTCATGTCGGGCTGGAAAGGCTATAGATTGGCCCCGAGTCTCCCCCCAACAGGCTTCACGATTGGTCCTCTGGCGGCTTGGATCTGTTGGACCATCTGGCTGGCAAGAAATAACCGGATCTTCAATGATCAACATGGTTCCACTTCAGCAATAATACTTAAAGCATTTACTTTAGGAAGAGAGTGAATGTTAGCCCAAGTTCCCAAGCTGCAAATGACACCTGCTCCTCCACCAACCCGTCAAGAGGGGAGAGCTCATGATGCGACCTTTTGCCAAACAGATGCCGCCTGGAAGGCAGGTTGTAAAGCTGCGGGACTGGTGTGGGTTTTCTTTGACCATGCTAAGGACATCCATCATCACACTCAGAATCAGTTGCCCCAATTAAATCAGCTCAAATGGCAGACTAGCAATTCTTACAGTACATGATGATGCAAAATAAATTGGGATAAGAAGAATTACCATTGAATCTAACTCCGAACAAGTAATTAAAGCAATCACCAAACATGATGCTTTTCCGATTTGCATGGAATCCTGTCGGATATCGAATCTGTCTCTCTTTGGTTCAACAATATTTTTTTTTCTTACATTTCTAGGCAATTGAACTGTGTGGCAGACATGATTGCCAAACGGGCCCTTGAACACTATGTAATGGGCCGAACAATTATTTAAGCTTAATGAAGTTTGTCGTGTTGAACAAAAAAAAAGTGATTCATATTTTTCATCAATAACTCATTCTTTTTCTCAATCTCAATGAAACAAAATAGAAGTTCAGAATACCTCTTATACTTCCCTTTATGTTAATCTGAACATTATTTGCATGGAAAATAGTGTATGCCCTTCTCTAACATTTCTGTATAATTGATTTTCATTATGCATAATTCCAATCTGAAAATAATTTCCAATATAGTTGATATTTATTTACCGACTTCAAGTCATGTAATCTTTTGAATTAAAAGAATCATAATGAGTTGTAGGTCATGTCAAATTATGGTGATCATTTCATTTCTTTAGATTACTCTAAAGAATTTGTGAATCATTTCCGGCCAAATACTTGAATTTGAAACCATTAGAAAGACAATTTTAATAAAATATAATCATGAAAATATACCAAACTTTATATTATATAAAGTAAGACACTATCATTGTCATTCTTTTAAATCAAGATTAAATAATATTTCAATAATTTCATTACATTCAATTTTTTTCCACTAACTTCATCACATTCACTAAAACTTTAGTATTAGCCATTAAACAACGTTCTTAACAAATCAGTCAATTCACCTAACATAAGACAGATTATATATACTTCTTTCTTTTGTTTATTTATTTATTTTTATTATTATTTTTTAACAATGTATATAAATTATGATAAATGATTAAAACTAACCTTACTAAGGAGAAGTACATTGAAGATCCAAAATTTGACATAGAATCCTCAGCTGGTTATAATCCCTTGAAAAATCTCGTCTTTTATATGAAAGATATATAACCCTAGGATATTCAAATTTTGCTGATGGTAACATGACTATAATTCAAAATTATACATCATTAAGTTAGTTCCAAATCTACATAATTAAATATGATTAACATTTTAAAATAATAAATAAAAATCAATGACGTCAAAATAATTAAATCATGACCTAATTGATAAACAAAATTTAAATTTCCATTTTTTTCTTTCTTTCTTTCTTTTTATAAAAATCAAATCAAACAATATAATTTAACAATTTTCATTTAGGATTTTAGTAATATAAATTTAGAGAATCAGATATATCAAATAATAAAAATTATTTCACTGTTTACGTCTATCAAAAATTTTATCCAATTTAATTTAGAAAAAAATTGATGCAAATGAAATGACCTTATATCTAACACTTTTAATCATTTAGTAAAATAATGAAATATGTGATGAGTAGATATTTATAAAATAATTTAAACATGAATTGATAAAACAAATAACAAAATTTGTCAAATTTACAAGATTAAAATTTTCGCAGGTTAAGACCCATAGTAAAATAATAAGTGATAATTATCATGTCTTGTGGTGAAACCAAACAAATCCGATGAAAATATTAACCAAACATATATTTTCTTTGAAAAGTAACTAAATCGATTACTTATACTAAATGGATAATTAAGTACGAATTGGAATCCTCAAGAGTTTGGAAAATAAATAATCAGAAACATATATAAATTAAGTGAAAGCAGGATGCTCAAATCAATAGCATATCACAAATATAAAGGTAGGAAAAATCAATTTCAAATCAATGTTTTAAAAAAGAAAAATCACATATATGTCCATCAAATAAAAATATCAATTTAACTTTGAAGTTTATTGAAAAAGCATATAAGGCATATATAATTACGTCAACGATAAACATGATATATATGACTGATTATTAAAGTAACGGATAATTCAATTTTCTGAAATGTATAACATAATTTATGAACATATAGCGATAATGATGAGATAAGTACTTATCTGAGAAATTTGAAAGATCAGTGACACAACTGGAGACATCGAAGAAAACATCATAGAGATCAATGATTTCTAGAAGATATACATCATAATGAGCATCCATATCTAATTATTTATAACATGTATTTCAATTAGTTTCTATGAGATATATCATAGTTTGTGTTATGTAAAAGTGGTAATGAATTAATTAATATAAGTGATAAAAGATATAATGACATTACTTGTAATTTATCTAGTAAAGTAAATTTTTTTTTATTTGAGACTTGGGAACTCTTTGGTAATGACACATCAGCATGTCACTCTTGTAATAAACACATGATGATGAGATTACTCTTTTTAATGTTCCTCAAATAATATATAGGATATTTGGTTTTTCTCAATTCATTTTTTTCACTCATATATTATTTTTTCTTAACACAATATATTTATATATATACAAAATGATGTAAAATTTCTTTTAAACACAATTTATGAGAGTGTGAAATGTGTCACCTTACACTTTGACAACTTTTTTTTTTAATCAAAATCTATAATTAATTATTCATTTTTTTTTGTTTTTAACTCAGATTATTATTAGATGGTAAATGGAGCATACAAGAATTTAATTAACCACTTCGGTGGGGTTACATTAACAATAAAAGGAGAATTAAAAGTGAAAGCCTTATTTGCCAATATGTCCGCCACCTGATTCTTCTCTTTGCAAACCGAATCTATCGAGCATTCCAAAAATTCAAAATCCAATATCGGATATCATAAACTCTGTTACCTAACTCAGTATTAGAAAGGCTTTTGTTTACGATATTCACGAGAGTCTGATTATCCAATTCAAACCATACATTCCGCCAACCCCGCATCCAGATGAACTGTAATACACATATAAAACTCATCGCCTCAGCTTGAAGAGATGTGTGAACTGAATCCAATACAGCCGATCCTGAAGCAACATGAGCACCAGAGGAATCCCGAACTATCCATCCTGCTCCAGTATGAGTCTCATTTTGTTTGAAACTTCAATCAAAATTACATTTTAACCATCCCAACGGTGGCGGTTCCCAACGAATATCGCGAACAATCCTCAGATGGTTCTGTGAAGAAAATACTGAGAACTGTTGAGCATTGATCCATTTAGTAACTCCATGCAGCGCCTGGGTAGCCACTTTGTTTGGCTGCCGATCCTTTTGCATAAAAAGAAATTCATTTTGTGCTTTCCATCACATCCACATAACCCAGAATGGTCGCAACCTTAAATTCGTATCCAGTGTTTTATTATTCTTAATGGCCATAACTGTCCTGAAATTAGTCTCTAAATCAATTCCAAGATTAGTGAAAGACAACATATTTGCACATCGCCAGACAGCTTGTCCATAGGGACACGTAAACAAAACATGATTAGTCGATTCATCCTCCAAACAACAGCGTTGGCAAAGTGGATTCAGAGAGATTCCCCTGGAGAGAAGCCAATCATAGGTAGGAAGAGCATCCGACAGTGCTCGCCAAAGGAAAAGCTGAATTTTTTGTAACAACTTTGTTTTCCATATTTATATCTTCAGGGAAATCGAACCCGGTGGTGGGAGAAAGATATCGACGTCAGAAGCATAATGGGTTGCAAACCAATAGTCTGACTTCACACTATATTGAGAATCAATGGTGAAAGACCAAATAAACTTATCGGAAGGTGAATGTTCCGATAACTGTATTTTTCTATTAAATGTATGTCTTCATCTGTGAATAAATAACGTAACAGACATGAATCCCATTGACTAACTGTCATAACAACATCCGTTCACCAAACGCGGAGGAAGGGAAGGTAACCAAGCCTCCGTCCAGACCCCTCTCTGACGACCATCACCAATCTATTTTCGCAGCCCTTGCTTTAACAGATTTTTACCTGCTTGAATAGACTTCCACCAATAAGAAGCATTCCCTTGATCCATCGACTCCAGAAATGTCGAGGACGAATGATACCGACATTTATACAAACGTGCCAACAAAGAATAAGGATTCTCCTCAATCCGCCATGCTTGTTTAGCCAGGAGCACTAAGTTAAACCGATGAATATCATGAAATCTCATGCCCCCTCGGCCTTGGGTAAACAAAGACGGTTCCACGCTAACCAAGAATTTTCCTTCTACCTTGTTCATTTCCCCACCAGAAACCAGATAGCATCCCGTTGATCTCGGCACATATTGCTTTTGGAATTAAGAAATAGTTCATTGTGTATATAGATTTCACCACAGCTACAGTTTTAATAAGTACTTCTTTACCGGCAGAAGATAAAAACTGATTGTGTCATCCATCCAGAGAATTACGAATATATCCGAGCACAAAATGAAAGAGCTGTCATTTGTTGCGCCCAAACTGCTCAGGCAATCCCAAATACTTGCCACCACCTCCCGTGTTCGTAATGTTTAATCGATGTTTTACCAGAGTTCTTTGATTTTCATCAATTTTCATACCGAATATCACCGAAGATTTATCCAAATTCACCATTTTTCCCGATAACCTCTCATAAAGCTTTAAGATCGATGAGATTTGAAGACAGTCAGAAACCGTAGCACGGCAGAAGAGAAGCGAATCATCCGCAAAAAATATATGAGAAACTGATGGGTAAGATCGAGTTAGGTTCATACCCTGAAACTGGTTTAACCTCTATGCATTTGTGAGCATATGACTCAGAACCTCTACGTAAAGCAGATACAGATATGGGGACAGAGGGTCCCCTTGTCGAATCCCACACGAAGGCTGTATATGTCCATAAACACTGCCATTAACCAACACCGAAAACACATACATTTTTAACGCAAGGCATAATCCAAGTAATCCACTTATCATGGAATCCCAATTTCTACATCACCGTCTCTAAAAAACTTCACTCAAATCGATCATACGCCTTGCTGATGTCTGTTTTAATGGCTAGATATTTATCCACACAACCCCGTTTTGATTTCAAACCATGTAACAACTCATGAACTACCAAAATATTGTCCTGGATGTTACGGCCAGGCACAAAGGCGGTTTGTGATTCCGAAATCAGAGAACCCAAGCATTTATTTAAACGCATTGTTAACAGCTTTGATATGATTTTATAACTAACCGAACAAAGACTGATTGGGCGAAAGTCTTTCATTACCATACCATCCGTCATTTTTGGAATAAGACAGATCAACGTATGATTCTGTGATGTCTCAAATTGTGATGTTGCCAAAAATTTCTTAACCATTCCACATACATCTGTACCGATTACTTCCCAAAATTGTTGATAAAAGGCAGCAGTATAACAATCACTACCAAGCGCCTTATTCGGGTTAATTTGGAAGACATCATCTTTAATTTCTTGATCTGTTGCTTTTCGAATTAAGTCCACATTCATAGCCTCTGTCACTCGTGTCTGAATATCCGGGAACAAATCCGACTGAATGGATTGTTGTTGAGTCGTAAACATGTGAGTAAAATAACTCTCTGCAACTTTAGCAATAGCACCATCCTTAGTCTGAATAATTCCATTATCATCCTGCATCTGTTTGATGCAATTGCGTAGACGGTGAGATTTCGTAAGACCATGGTAAAATCGAGTGTTGTGATCATCTAATTGGAGCCATGTATTTCTGCTTTTCAGTTTCCAGAATTGTTCTTTGTCCCAATATTCTTGTCCCAAGTTCCACTTAAGTGCATTAATCTCTTCTATGGGTACCATTGGGTCACGTAGAGCAATATCTATTTGATTCCGTAAACAAGTAATGCTCTCAGCAGCATTTGTCTAATGCCAACGTTTCCAGCTTGTGATGTCCCCTTGACAATTATGTAACTGTGTAGAGAGATTATGATCACGAAAATGACTCACCTCCCATGATCGATGAACTGTATCAACAAAATCCTCATGCTGAAACAAACATTTATCATATCGAAATTGACCTCGTCGTCGATGTGCCTGATATTGAATGTTAATCACCATGGGACGATGATCTGATTCAGCCAAAGCTAAATACTCTGTTTCAGAAACCGGATATTCTGTAATCCATTCGGTATTTACCATAACTTTATCAAGACAACACTCCACAATTTCTCTCCTTCGTTTACCTACCCAGCTGAATTGATTACCTTTATGCTTTAATGGCAACATTCCACAAATCTGAAGCATAGTCTTAAAACCCTGAAAGCTACTGATCTGTTGGACGCACCCACCTCGTTTTTCATAACTGTCTTGTATTTTGTTAAAATCCCCACACATCATCCAAGCCCCCACACGATATACTGCTAATCATTGGAGCTTTTCCCACAGATATTGTCTATATTTTGGAACCGGATTCCCATAAATACAGGATAAGTAAAAATAAAACACTTTATATTCCACATAAAGATCTACAAGTCTTTCATCAAAGGAGATACAATGAACTGAAAAATGACTTTTCGAAAACATCACCAAACCACCACTTAAACCTCTAGGGGATACAATTTTCATACCATCAAATCCTAGCCAAATACCGATATCCGGAACATAATTATCATTTTGCTTTGTTTCCACCGAGAACAACAAATCTGGGAGATACACCCTCTGTAGCTCCTTAAGACGTCGAACTGTCAGACGTTGTCCTAAACCTCGACAGTTCTAAAATTGAACTCTCATGGGACCGGTGGTGGATTCGGGCCCATCACGCCACCGATATTTGTAACCAAAGCAGACACTTCTTCATCCGCCTCTCCATAATCAGATCGTATCTTTTTCAAACCATTAACAGAGATGTAATCTGAGTTTGCTGTAATAACATTCTTCTCAAAAGTATCCGGTGCTAGCCTTAGCCGTTTCTTGATAGATACCAGCGAATTCTGCTCCCTGGAGATTACCTTCAGGTCAGTGTCTTGAGTCACCACTGCATTACTCTGGCCCAAAACCGACCTAAGCTTGGAGAGAGAAGATGGAAATTCAGCACTACTTTCCCCTTCGGAAAGAAACGAACCATACTGAAGCAAATCCCCTGTCTCAAACCAATTATCCGTTAATTCCAGAACAGCCGAAACCTGTACACCATCAATATTCTCTGTGAGGAGATCGTGAGAAGTTTCTGCAACCGGCGAAACATCAACATATTGCCTCTTCCGCTTAAGAAAGTCTTGTCGATGTGAAAAAAAGTTATTTCTTTTGAGACATTATGATCACAGGGAGAAGCCACAAGCGGTAAGGTCACTAAACTTGTCTCAGGCATATGTACAACCGTATCCTATTGGGAAACTTTGCCATCAGGATCACCACAATTATCATCATCACCACCTTGATCTTTATCCCCTGAATTTCAGAAGCGTGTATTTTTTAATTCATTGATTTTGCACTCATAAATTATTTTTTTCTTAACAATACCTCAAAATATTTTTGAAATAATAAATTATAACTAAACTGAAACAAAAATATTAATTTGATTGTAACACCCGTCTCATCCTCACTCGAGAACGGCATGCCACCAAACTTAACTTATGTCAATACTCCAATTAATAAAATCTCAACTTTATTTTCGGAAATCATTAAATAAATCTCATAAATTCAAGAAATCGAATAAAATCTTAAAATAATATTAAAAACAAAATACTGAAAACCGTTAATCCCAAACTGAAAACCGTAAATCCCAAAAGTAGCACCCGATCGTCATAGTAGAAATCTCCTCGTCCGTCTCACCTGAAAAGGGAAGAAAGGGATGAGTAACAGGGGAGTTACTTAGTGAGGTATGGGATGCTAATCACAGAAAACACAATCTGGTCATAGCACTCCAAACACGGAAAACAGACTAAACATGAGCAATCACGGCACTTAAAGCACCCAAACAACAACCAAATGGCCCTACTAACGGATCATGTGACCGCCGGCACCCCCGAAGAGGACAACATGGAATAAGTGTCCAATGGCACCGCCCGTAGACGATTATCGATATCTGAAGGCACTGAACAACATATCGACTAACCTACCCAACACCATCTCGCACACAACACGTGACGCAAGTACAGAAGTCCATCTCTGTACCCTTAAATCTCTAACGTCTAACATACTCGACTAAATAAATAAATAAACATATATCAAGGAAACAATTAACATTTTAATGCACAAACAATGGGTTGAATCATCTATATTCCTAAGTACAATTTACAAGCAAAACTACCTAGACTCGATCAGAGAAATATATCACATTTAGTACTAAATTCCATTTAAGGCGTTCTAGACGAAAGAACAGAATTCTGCGGAAAGCCCTCACCTTCGCCTTAACCACGAAGAACAATAGGAATCCCTATGCTCTAATGCTCCAGATCGGTTCTCCTTCAACCGAAAGCTAGATCCACGATTACAGAAGCTCCCTGAAAAGATTCAGGTCAAACAGACCATGTTTGCCTAACCAAAATAAAGATCTCCACAGACTGGTCTCGGATCAGCACAACACAGACACGATTTGGAAACGGGGATGCAACTTCCTACTCATATCTCCGATCGAAACGAACTCAGCCTATATGGAAAGAAGATATTCGGGGCTTTCTAAAAATAGGTTGATCGTTCCGTGTATCCTCACGGTTCGCCGGGAAATCGCCTCGCAAGGTTACGGCGGAATGATGACGCGAATCTGCAACTGCGCCAAACATGCTCAAAGAAACAACCATAACTTTCAGTATATAGATCCGAATGATGAACCTCTTGTGGAAGTAGATCAATAAACGAGTCAAGAGTATACCTACCAAGTTTCAGGTCGATTGGATTAGATTTGCTAGTTCGATTCTCCCTTCTCCCAGAACTAGTCGAATCTGTCCTATAGGACTTTCTAGATGGCTCCGGTGGCTTTTTGGATTGCTAATCAACGGCTAGATTTCGCCAGAGTTTTGGTGTGGTTAGGCTTTACAGGAAAAATAAAGGATGAAGAGGATATTTATAGGGAAATGAACTTAGGGTTTTATTTAGACAAGTTGGACCTTAGTGGGTCTAAGGGTTTGGGTCGTTACATTGATATTCAAGTTGTAATCAAATAACAAGAGAGAACAATAAAATTAGTTACACAAAAGGAAGATGATATTTTTTCAAAATTTATATACAATATAAAAAACATAATAAAACTAAAGTTTTAATTTTTGAATCATAATTTTCATCATCAATAATAAATTATTCATTAAAAAAAGTTATTATCACTATCATAGTGAAGAATTGATCTCATATTTTAAAAAACTTTAAATGGATAAAAGAATATTTCTATCTTATAAAAAATGAATTATTTATCTTTTAAGTTCAGTAGTAAGAAACAAAAAGAAAAATGTCATCTCTCCATAATGGTTATATAATAAAGTAATGTTTATTCTAAACATAATCTATGAGAGTGTGCTATGTGTCACCTTACACTTTGACATTTGTTGTTTTTCTCAAAATCTACAATTAATATCTCATTTATTTTTTAATTCATTGATTCTGCACTCATCAATTAATTTTTCTTAACAATACCTCAATATATTTTTTAAGTTATAAATTATAACTAAACTGATACAAAAAAATTTGATATTCAAGTTGTAATCAAATAACTAGAGATGACAAAAACATTAGGTACACAAAAAGAAGATGATGTTTGTTCAATATGTAAGTACAATTTAAGAAAACATAATAAAACTAATATTTGTATATTCAGTCATAAAATTCATCATCAATATATTACAAATTATCCACTATAAAATTTGTTATCCTATCGTAGAGGATATTTGATCTAATATTTTAGACAACTTTAAATGTTTAAAAAAATATTTTTATATTATAAAAAATAAATAATTCATTTGTTTTTTAAGTTCAATAATAAGAAGAAAAAAAGGAAAATGTCATCACTCCACAATCATTCAAATTAATTCATAAGAGGAAAAAAAATCATATAACATATTTTTAATTGTTCTGAAAATATTAGAGTTCTAAATATGTTCTATTTATATGTTTTTTCTATTTTAAATTACAATGATTTGTCTTTTGTTTATACTTCATATCTAAGCAAATTGTAGTTATTTACTTCTCTAAGAATTTTAAGTCATCTAAACACCTGAATAGACACACAATTACTGAACAAGTCCTCCATCGCTGAGTCAACATATGCTGGTCAATTGATCACTTTATTAAAGATTCAATTAATTTTTAAAATGTATTTTAATTTTTTCATTTAGCATTTTATTACGATCATCCCAAACATGATTCTCTTCTTCCATCAACATAGAGTAATCTAAGAAGTTTTCAAAAATTAAAATGATTAAATTTAATTTCTTTATTATTCATTATACACATATTTATTAGGCTAAATGCACATTTTTGTAACTCCAATGATTATGCTATAAATATTATATATATAAACTAAATGTCCTTTTCAGTTACATCATTTTGTAACATTCAACAAATAATTAATTTAATAATATTTTGTCATAAAGTATCTACAACTATGTAAACGATTATTTGTAATTTTTTATTTTATCATTCTATTAATAATTCTATTTATACATATATATATATATATATATATATATATATATATATATATATATAAAAGTAAATTTACTTTTAAGTTACATTATCTTTACAATATTCAAAAGAAAAATAATTTAATAATGATTTGACACAAAATAAGTACAAAAATTAAATTAATTATTTTTAATTCTTAAAAAAATTTTATTATATAAATAGTTATTATCTAATCTTATACAACCATATCACAAATATACCATGTTTGTTTTGATTTTCTTGCATGTATTCTAATTCAAATAATGAGAGACAATGGTGAAAAAGATTTGGTTCTAAAATTTATTTATGCAGTACATGTTACAGTTTACATTTTTAAAATATTAATTTTACATGCATTAAATTAATTTAAATTTACCATTGATATTTCTACAAAAATTATTAAATTTTAAATTTTAAATTTTTATTTTTTTGACGTTTCTTTTTGGTGAAACAGATAGACAATCGAACAAAATTTGTACACAATTGTGGCTTCAGTTGAAATTCGCTCAGTCCTTCACCTAAAGAATCATCATGTAATATATAATATAATATGTTCCTTTAAAACACTTCTTTCTTAACAGTTATTGGTTTCTCACAACAAACTCGATGATAAAGTACAAAAAACTATGCAGCAAATGAGAGAGAAAACAATAAATGCTAGATTTGCTGCTATTGGTCCCACGATAAGAAAAAAAGTAGTTACTGGTGTTTACAAACTTATTGCATCTGCTGCAACTGCGACTGAAATACAAACATAAGTGGAGAAGCCAATGAGTCAGGTTGAGAAACATTTTATTTCAAAGATTGAGAAGGCAGTTTTTAGTGCGGGTCTGCAAACTGGGTCAGCCGAACACTTTTCCTAGCTTACATCTGCGATATACACATAGAAGTTGAGAAGGCAATGAGTGACCTTGAGAAACATCTTATCTCAAAGATTGATCAATGTATATCAGGGGAATACACAGAATCTCCATAATTTTTTTGGAGTCATGCAAGATGATTGTTGAGCAAACTACTTCTGCCTTGTCAGATGCTGCTTGTCTTAGAGATAAACTTGAAGAACTTGGGTTTGTGCTTTAATGGTAGAGAAAAAATAGAAAGATTGAGAAACTGAATAATGTTTCAATTAATTGGGCTCTTACTTCCCTATTTGACCAAGAAAACAATTCTCATATGCATTTGAGTACTTTATTCACCTAAACACACAAAAATAAAGCTGAAAGCAAATGAGTCATTGCTATGAATATAATTTAATAATAATAAATTTACCAACTTGTATTCATTGTCAATAAGTGATTTTATCAATAAAAGAAAGATAAATATTGTAGGGATTGTTTTATTATATATGAAGTTTGAATATATTCCTATAATAATTTTCTTCTTTAACATATACACAAGTCATACTTTTCATATTTTGAATCATAGATAATTTTAAAGCCTCTAAATTTAACAAATGAAGAATGAGAAAAAATTGCCATTAAATTTAACGGATGATAAAACCACAATTGACTATCTTATTCACCTAAATACTCCTTGCTCAATATGTATGTACAATAAATAAAAAAATAAAACTAAAATTTTTATTTTCAGTCATAAATTTCATCATAAATAATAATATATTCATTACAAAAATTATGATCTCTATGATAGAGAATAATTGATCGAATATTTTAAAAAATTCAAATGGATAAAAAAAATTTTCTATCTTATAAAAATATAAATGAATTATTAATATTTTAAGTTCGGTAGTAAGAAACAAAAATGGAGAACGTCATCTCGCCTTAATCGTTATATAATAAAGTAATGTTTATTTTAAACATTATTTATGAAAGTGTTCTATGTGTCACTTACACTTTGACATTTGTTGTTTTTGTCAAAATCTACAATTAATGACTCATTTATTTTTTAATTCATTGATTTTGCACTCATAAATTAATTTTTCTTAACAATGCTTCAAAATATTTATAAATTTATAAATTTTAGCTCAACTGATATAAGAAAATTTGATATTTAAGTTGTAATCAAATAACTAGAGAGAACAAAAACATTAGTCAAGCAAAATGAAGATGATGTTTGTTTAATATGTATGTACAATATAAAAAAACATAATAAACTAATTTTTCTAATTTCAGTCATAAACTTCATCATCAATATACTACAAATTATTCACTACAAAAAATTTATTATTCTATCGTAGAGGATAATTGATCTAATAATTTTAAATAGATAAAAAGTATTTTTATCTTATAAAAATTCATTTATTTTTTAAGTTCGGGAGTACAAAACGAAAATGAAAATGTCATCTCTCAATACTCGTTTAAATTCATTAGTAAGAGCACAAAAAATCATAAAACATATTTTTAAATGTTCTTAAAATATTATAGCTATAAATGTCAAAATCGTCTATTCATATGCTTTGTCTTTTATTTTTACTTTTTCTGTAAGCAAATTGTAGTTATTTTTTTTTTTTAACAATTTTAAATCATATATACACCTGAATGGGCATACAATTACTCAACAAGTCTTCCATCAGTGAGTCAACATATGCTGGCCAATTGATGACATTATTAAAGGTTCAATTCATATTTAGAATGGATTATAATTTATCCATTTATCATTTTATTACGGTCAACAAAATTACGATTTTCTTCTTCCACCGGCAAAGAGTAATCTAGAAGTCTTTTGTACAACAATGCTATTTGTAATTTAAAATTTAAAATGATTATTTGTAATTTCTTCATTTTTCATTACACGCATATTTATTAGGCCAAATGCAACGTTTTCATTTCATAAAATATATATTTATTATATCAACTTACATAATTACATGAGCAATAAACTTTAACATCATTATCTTGTGTTTTAATATATATATAAAATTAGATGTCATATTCAGTAACATTATCTATACAACATTCATTGAAAATTTAATTTAATGATGTTTTGACAAAAAATTTCTTCAAAGATTGAAATAATTAGTTATAACTCTTCATTTTTCATTGTTTAAATTGTTATATATGTAATTAAATATAATTTTCAGTTACATCATATTTGTAACATTTTAATGATGTTTAATGATGTTTTAACGTAAAGTTTTTTTAAGAATTAAAAATTATTATTTGTAACTTCATTTTTCATACTATAATTTTTGTATGATTTTTTTTTTCTAAAGATGTAGTCCTTTGAGTAGGGCTGGGAAAAATACCCGGATCGCAAGATCTAAACCGAATCAGATCCAAAAAATGATCCAGAACCGAACCCGAAACCGACAAAATACCGAACAGATCTTAGACTTCTATATCCGAAAGAACCAAACCTGAATCCGAACTGAACCGAAATATTAATTATATTTCTCAAAAATATTAATTATATTTAGATTTAAAATAACATAAATACCCAAAAATATAATTATAACGTGAAATCTATTTTAAGAAAAAACTTATCAAAAAAAAAAAATCTATTAATATATAAAACTTGAGGCTATATGCTTTTAATAGTTTTCACATGAGATTTAAAACAACTGATAAGAATTCACCAAATCAGCATTTTAATCAAATTTTTTAAATACATCAAGATTACAAAAATATAACGCATGTGACATAACCATTATATGATACACTAATAATCATCAGTAACTTTTCAAACTTAAAGTTTGTCAATAGTATTGGACTTATTGTGAAAGTTAAAAGTTTATATATAGCTAATCTACCATGGTAACATAAAATTTATATATGAACTATTTTAAAAATTAGAAATTCCAAAAATCTAAAATAGTTAAATTGGATTCTTCTATTTGTATTAAAAATTTAAGTGTCGTTTACTAAATATATTTAAAAATTCTTAATACTTTTGAAAACTGTAAACTTTGTAAGATATTGAGAGTTATATAGATTTTGTTGTGAGTGAAAACTATATTTTAATTAAATAATTATATTTGATTTTGGCTGTTTCTTAATAGATACATAATTAAAAAATGCGATAAATATAAAAGGAAAATATTATTCAAAACAACAATTATATACTTCTAGATGATTTCAGAGGTTAAAAATGTTTGAATTAAATCTAATCTGAAAGCACTTATAAGATGCAATGTATATGTAGAAAAACTTATAAATAGAAGATAATGAGTTCATTCATTAAAAATATTGATGGTAAAGAAAATTTTGGAATTCTAATTTTTTTTTAAGAAAAAAAATACAATAAAATAACAAAAATAGTTTATATAATGAAACATATATGTGCAATTTATGAATAAAAAGTATAAATTTAGATTATAATGTTAAATATACAAAAATAAAAACTATAAAATATTTATTAACAAAAATTATAATACTTTTAACTGCAGGTATGTCAAATAATATCATTTGTTAATATCTAAAGATTTTCTTATACATAGTACAAATAAAATAATTTTTAAGATGTACAAAAACTTACATACTAAATAATAGCCACTTAATTGACAAAATATTTTAAAAGTACACAAATATATAATATAGAAATTATTTACTATTGATAATCAATTTAACTTTTACTTTGACATAACTATAATTCGTTAAATATTATAGTTTACTTAAAATAATTGATTTAGTGATACTATGCAAATTTAAGAGATTAGATATACCATAATATATATATATATATTATGTATATCTCCATAAATATTATTGATCATATATTTTTAATAAATAATATATATATTAAGACAACAACACCACGCATAGCGTGGGTGAAAAACCCAGTATTTGAAAATACTTAATTATAATTGTCAAAATTTAACAAATTTTATTCAAATTTAACTATTTCAATATTTTGGGTATTCGAACCCAGATAGAAACCGAACTGAATATGAAAAAAAACCCGAATGGATTCTATATATCTAAACCCGAAGATCCAAAAGTCCGAATAACCAAAACCAAACCCGAACGCCCAGACCTACCTTTGAGTTAGATTCAAGATGCAATTTGAATGAAGTCACTATGAGCTGTAGTTGGATAGATATGCTCAATTTAGTGAAGACATGTCTATCTAGCAATTTAAAAAAAGAGGCGGAGGAATCAAGGCCTCAGCCTCGGCCAGACGAGGCGACAGATGGCAACTGGTCCTCTCCAGGCCGAGGGCAGCCTCATGCCAATCTGAAATGACCCAGCCTCGGCCAAACAATCCAATGCTTGGCCATAACCTATCTTTTGGCCAAAGACAACCTACTTCGATGCCATTGCCCATTTTAATCTGTAAACCTAAACCTAACCAACCTAAGATCCCTCTAAAATTATATATATTTGTTTTGCCCCTTCTTAGACACACCACGACACAAATTAAAAGGACACACGTCCACCATAAGATTCTAGGTTACAAAATGCTTTTTATTACTTGTTTTAAGAGATTCAAGTGAATTTTTTCAACCTTTGTTCAAGGAGTTCTGTCGGATCTTCTAACCTTTCTCTTTCTAATGATTTCTTCTTTGATTTTCTATGATTTTTACTTTACCATTTCTGAGTTGATCTATTATTAGGTCGTGGAATTTCAATGAGTGCATAACATGACTCTTTAATATCAATTATAATAGAGATTTATTTTAAAGTTCTTTATTTTTAATTATTCTTACATCATAGAATAGCTAGCTAGTAATATGATAATAAGAATTGAAAACCACGACAATATTGCATCTTAAACGTGAACTATTATTTGGTGAATGGTGAATTATGAATTGTAACCAACGAAAGCTAAGTTGCATGGTATAATGAATAATTGAAACTTGTTCAATTAAATGCATGTTAGGTATGTCTTCCTTCCTTGAAAATTCTGAGATGGTGAACCGTGGATACCTTCTAATAAGAAGAATGATTGATGTTAAGCAAGATGTGACCAAAGACCTAAGGAGCAAAAAGATGATCATTGATTTTGGAGGTAGAATAACAACCATACCACTAGATTGTGAAGTTGAATTGGACAAAGGAAATATGTGTATGAAGCAAACAAGTTGGATCTCTTATGTCTTCAAAAGAAGACTTTTTTTAAAAGATGTATAGAGTATCCAAACCAATTTCCATAACCCTACACACCGCGTAGTGATGAGAAGCAGATGTACATCACTCTTCCAAGCAAACTAACTCCAGCCTCAAGTGAAATTTTCAGAAAACCTTTCAAAAGCAGACCTTTCGGAAGTCATGTTTTTGGCAGCCTTTCACTTGTTTCTGGTTTTGATGATGATGCCATTAATCAGCCATACCAGCAGTGTAGCCACGATTTCCCATGAATTGACACATCAGATGAACTTTTAGGATATTCACAGGATACATAGGTGATAATAGCTGATTCTGATGATACTAATTCCATACCTTATGTTAAGCTCTGGTCAGGTCTTTTCATCCAAAAACTTTTTATTTCATTTATTTTATTTTTATAGTCTTTTTCACTCATATTTGAGCATACTTTTCAACCAGGACGGTTCTAGGTAAGGCTGAGGAGGAGTTTATCATTTGCTAATGCTATTTTCTTTCTTTTCTTATGTTTTGGGTCATTTTAATGAACTTTTGTTTAGTATTTTATTGGGTCAAAGCTTTGTGAGGAACAAGGATAAAATCTTATGATAAATTTCAACCATTATGTGCTTACAGATCGATTTTCTAGTGACAACGTTCACATGAATTATCTGAAGCAGACAATATCTGGAGCCTTTGCATTTCTCAAAATTCCCTAGAGAATTTCATCTTGCAGAGATTTATGTTGGATTTGATATCAACTCTACTTTCTTTGAACCTAATTTAGATTTATAGTTTTCCTCATTAAAAGTATGAGATCAAGAAAACAGTATATAAATCTTTCAAGACTTCTTGTTCTTTTTTACCAGTATTTGATCTCGAATGACCAGCTTATTTTTGGTTGGTTCCCACATTAAACCTTACCTATTTTCAGACCTCATGCCATCGTTTATACTTTCCTATATGCAGATATGTGCAAAAATGTTGGAGAGAGAGGATCGACATAGTTTTTCAGTCATTGAAGTTTCAGAACATAAAAATAGGAGGATATAAAAAATGGTTAACACACGACTTTTATACTTGAGAATGCATATTTTCGTGCCTATTATGAGATATGACGTAAACAATTTATCCTTCTATTGAAACAAAATTTCGTGAAAATATAACGGAAAAGAAATTGGTTCCTACAAAAGATTCTCTAGGCCAAAATAAGTCCTAAAGAAGTCTAAGGGATGAAAGAGGAGTATTATAGAAGAGTTCCCTAAGAAAAGATCATGTCTTGGGGAGTTATCCACAAGCATTAGTGCTTTGAGAACTGTGGTTATCAATATGTATATTCTCTCTTACGATATTGCATTACATCTTGCAGCCATGGAGTTTCTGGTAACTCTAAAATACTTCAAGCTTCACCATTAAATAATAACCCTTTAATACACATACTTTTTGACTTGGATGATAATTTTGATGAAAAATCACTAGAATCTATAAATGAAACTAGAGATTTAGTGGATTTGAATAAAGAGTTTATTTTGGTCTGGAGTTTGCATGACAGATCAAGCGATTAGAGAATGCAGGTTGAAATTAGTAGACTTTAACAAGGTTATTTTTCAATGTGAATTAATTTTAGTCAGTATAGTTTCTAAATATCCTTGAGTTCCTATGTTTTTCGAATCTCTTTTCTAAGACTAGGCTTTCTGTTTTATTTGCGGACAAACAAATATCTAAGTCTAGAGAAGATGAGATAAAAGACTTTTATATGTTTTTAATATAGTTTAACTATGTTTTATAAGTGTTTTATCGTGGATGAAATAAAATATTGTTACATGTTTTAATACAGTTTTTACTATGTTTTATAAGCGTTTTATCATGATTTTATGTCTTTCGATGTAGTTTTTTCGTATTTTGGCTATTTTAAGTGTTTTTAGGAGAAAACATCAAAATGATTCAAAAGAGTAAAAATGACTATTTCATGATCCAGACCTGATTTGGAGACAAACCAACCAATCAAGACTTGAAAATCCTAAGAAGTGCAATTTCTAGCAACATGACAGATTCGAAGTGTCAGATGTCAAGGCTCGGAAGTAGCCCTTCTAGGACAGGACTTTGTACTTTTTTATGGTGAAAATGAAGCCCTTTGAGTTAGTGGAATGAAGTCATTGGGTACCTAGTTAAAGAGATATTCAAATTTTAGTGAAGACATGTCCGCCTGATAATCAAATGAAGCGATTGGAGGAAGTGGCTCGACCTTGCCGAATAACAGTCATGGAGTGCAGCCGATCCTCTCCAAGCAAAGGCCAGCTACTTGTGCATGGAACGGCTAAGCCTCGACCACTCTTTCTCAGCCTCAGCCGAGCTACCTGTTTTGGCGATGGCTGCCAGTGCTCCCTTTCAGCCCATTATTAAACCTCTATTTAGTTATATATACTAGTTTTAGACTCTTGTTCAACACACACTCTAAAATATATATCTAAGTCACGATCCTAAAGAATAGATTAGATTTTATAGATTTTGGATCTAAAGAGCTTCCAAAGAAGAGATCTCACTTTATACTACAAACACATAGAATTTCTCTTAATCTGTTTCTCTTTATTTCAGTTGGATTAATGATGATTTCTATTCGTATTTGTTGTGTTTTCTGGATCATGTCTGAGTATATCTCTTTGTTAGACTGAATAAAATCAATTGTTGTATAATAACTAATCTCTTTGTGATTGTTTAATGGTTTATATATATACACGCTATTCATCTAGACTTATTCCTATTGTATGATTTCTTTTTCATTGATTATTGTAAAGTGCAAATATGTAGGAATCAATCAAATTATGCTATTGTTCACTAAATTTTGTAACTCAGCTTTTGTTGGTTATTATGCAAAACCCATCAAACACTAGCTTCTGAGTAATCGCAGGAAACATGCAAATAACAAATGATTTGATATATGATAATGTTTTAGATATGATACATGATAATTTTTATGATTCTAAAATACATAACAATGATAATGTTCCACTCTCGTGGCTCCACCATTATATCTCACAAATCAATAGATTCGAACTTTCGATGGTTATTGTAAGATGTAGATATACAAGATGATCTGGTTCTGCTATTTTTCACTTAACTATGCAAGTCACCCTCGTTGCTTACGACACATAGTCCATCAAAAATTTGTTCAGATTATTAGATTCAGCACTTTCGTGGTTCTAGGTTTCTATGAACAAAATTCTAAATATGCATTAAAGAAAGCATGCTTAAGAGACAAATCTAGATGGAGAGTATGTGATTAAACATTTTAGAAAATCACATCAAAAAAAATTATTATGCAACCATTGATTTCATTCAACCTAACAATGAGATCTATTCAGACATAATGCATGAATCACAACAGGTATGAATAGAGATCATCATTAAAACGCAAAAGTGTAGAGTAAGGAGATAAGAATTCTTCTATGTTTTGGTACAAAGACGAGATATCTTCCTTAGAAGCTCTTTAGATCCAAAAGTTATAAAATAGAATTCATGACTAGCGGAGCTGTATTAAATATAATATTTGAGAAGATTTGATATGGTTTGGTTTTTAATGAATTTTTAGATGATTTTGGGTGAATTAGAAAAGTTTCTATAATTTAAGAAAGATTGACTTAGATGGGCTACAAAAGTTCATTTATTGCTATCGTGGGATACATTTTTTGAAAATAACTCGTATGTTTTCCGTCCCTGTAAAATTACTATTAACACCCTTGTTTAAAATTTTTTTGTTTTAACTACAAAATAAAATTAAGTAGAAATTAATATCCACGTCACTAATACGTCGTAATCAAAGCGGAAACTGAAGCTTCCATCACTTTTAGCAACTGTTCACTCGACGGAGGCGAAAAAATTTCTCTCTTTTTCTTTCCGGCGACGAACCTTAAACCCTAAGTCGACCGAAACTTCATCTTTTCCGGCCGTATCTCCGTCGCATTTTGTCTCAGTTTCAACGGGGTCTCTTCATCTTCCTAAAATTGCGTAAAAGTCTCTGCTTTCATCACTCGGTAAGTTTGAATATCTCTCTTTGAGTTTAAACCGTTATATGAAACATCTAGCGGTGATACTAAGAGTTGAAATCGGTGATTATTACGGCTGTTTTCCGCCGTCGTTGTGGCTGATTTGATAGATCTACTGGATTTGGTGTCTGGTTTATTACGACTGTTACGGGTTGTGTTAGGGATAATTTATGGTTGATATACCAATATGTGGTTTTTTATCGGTGATTATTACAGCTGATTTCCGCCGTCGTTGTGGCTGATTTGATAGATCTACTGGATTTGGTGTCTGGTTTATTACGACTGAGTTACGGGTTGTGTTAGGGATAATTTATGGTTGATATACCAATATGTGGCTTTTTATCGGTGATTATTACGGCTGACTTCCGCCGTCGTTGTGGCTGATTTTATAGATCTACTGGATTTGGTGTCTGGTTTATTACGACTGAGTTACGGGTTGTGTTAGGGCTAATTTATGGTTTATATTGGTATATGTCGATGAGTTTCTTTATATGTCCTGATTTTATCGATGCATCTGTGGCTGAATTTGTTTATGTTTCGGCTGAGTTAATATTTAGTATACAGTTGAGTTATACTATCCCAATGTTTGGGTTGTGATTTATACTCTGTTTTATGTAATCTTCTTATCAGATGGATGAACCAATGAATTACCCACCAAGACTGTATGCGGAAGGGCAGTCTAATCTGGATAATAAACATATTAACCACAGTGTTCTACTCAAACATATAGATACAATCAGAGAGTCCGTAGGTGAAACTGTGTGGAATGAAATTAAGGAGCACCCAACTGGAATAGCAGCCAAAATCTTTGAGAGAACCATTATATGGTCTGGTAAAACTGTCCACTACCTTCTATGCAGACAGTTAAGAGTAAGGAAGAAGGAGGTTTGGTTTCTCATTGGTGGTCAACCTATCAGATTTGGGTTGAATGAGTTTGAGCATGTCACGGGTTTGACCATACATCCGTTGCCTACAGAGCCATTTGAACCTGAAGCTGCTTACAGAGCGTTTTTCATAGAGTTGAATGTGCCTGCTGGAGAAGGTCCCACTTTAGATGAGCTTATTAATGGATTAGGTAAATGCCGGACATGTCCACCGCAAGACATTAGGCGTAAATGGATGGGGCGGTTGTTCCTGTTAGCAATTGGTATCCATGGACTTCATCACAACTCTAGAATACCGTTGGAATCTGCTAAAAGAGTTTTTGATGATGAAGCCTTGAATAATTATCCATGGTGTCGGGTAGCATTTCAGTCTCTTGTTGGGTCTATCAACACCATTAGTCCTACCGGAAGGACGTACACTGTCAACGGTCTGGTGTACGCGTTACAAGCATGTGCTTATGAATCCATCACATGCTTTGGAGCACTTTTTGGTAACCCATCCGACGGGGATATGAGTCCTCTATTGCGATGGAAGGGAAACCGCACACGAAGAGATTTGGGTCCTGTCATTGATGAAGAAATCGAAAAAAATGAAAAGGTAAGATTTAAACTGAGTTATATATTATTATGAGTCATTGACGGTTGAGTTATTGTTAATTGATAGCTGAGTTATAATTAAATGTGACTGAGTTATGAACCATAAATGACTGAGTTGTATCACAATTGATGGCTGAGTTATGGCTTACGATGATTATTGTTTATTATATCTTATATTGTAGGTGCGTGTGATGCATATGATTATTAGAAATGATATAGATCTATATCATGAGTGGCCTGATCAACCAGAAGACCAAGAACTTGATAATCTGATCCAAGACATATATGATGAGAGGTTTGTCCCAGGCTTCTGAGATCAGAAGAAGAAGCAGCTGATTTGGATGATTCTCATCATATCGCAAAGAAGCATAAAGGCTTGAAGGAGAAGGATGTTAATTTTGATGAATCTGTCGGGAATAAGAATGATGAAGCAAAGGTAATTGATATGGTATATTGTGTTGATATTTAATGTTTGGTTAGTTTGGTTAGCTTGGTTATGAGTTTTTTTGTGTATCATGTGTTGCAGGATTTTAATGAGGAGGCAGATAATGCGTCACTTAGAAAACTCATTATGGATATGGAGGGTAATTTCAGCTCAAGAATTGATAATCTTGCTACAAGCATGAACGGCATGTCTTCACAGCTAGAGAAGGTGGAGAGTGAATTGAAAGAGTTGAACAAGTGGAAAGATTCAAACCTTTTCCGTCTCCAGGATCTGTTGGCTGTTAATTCATCCACACCCGTCGACCCATCCACTGTGGTTAAAAAATCAGCCGTACCCGTCGACGCATCCACTCAGGGAAAAGATCCCGTCGACCCATCCCCGTCTACCTTTCCAGCGCCACCTATGAAATCTGCAAGTAGTCATCCTCTGGTAAGCTGACAGTGTCATACCTACGACTGATTTATCATTATATCGGCTGAATTAAAAAGCCATTATGACTGAGTTATCTTATTTTATTTGTAAATGTTATACAGGAGAAGGATGCCAAAACTATTAAGAATGTTCAGAAGAACCTGACTACGAATATGGAAGTGGCTGATACTGATAATCTCATTGAGGTGGCTGTTGCGAAAGATGATGGTAAGAAGCATGATGGTTTTGTGCGGTCTCCTGTAAATTTGAGAAATAAGAAGACAAAGACAGCAGCACAGGACAAAAAAGCAAAAGCAGATGCCAATAAAGCTTTAAAGGATAAGCAAGCATTGGAGGGGAAACCGAAAAAAAAAAGGTAGGGGAAGACCTAGAAAGACTGAAAATGTGAACAAATTAACTGTCATTACAGAGCGGAATGAAGAAGAGTTTACATCAGCTGATGATGCGCTTCATAGTTTAGCTGCTGAAGCAGTTTCTGAATCAGTTTCTAAAATAGCTGGTGAAACCGTTTCTACTAAAGATGATGGTGTGGCTGAGATAACTGATGTAAAAGCTGGTGATAATGAACCGCAGAAGATACTTGATGAAAAAGCTGGTGATGATGATGGAAAAGACAATAATGATGAAGAAGTAGGAGATACCACTCTTGATGTTATGGAGGACAACATGCGCATGATACCTGAGTCTGAGGATGATGAGGATGAACAGCTAATGCTTAAATTGATAAGTGATCTCAGGAATCAGAGTGTTAAGCTGTCCATTAAGGGGAAAGATACGAGTAAACTAAAAGATAAGCCAACAAGTGTTTTTCCTCATATTAGAGACGACGGACTGAAATGCATGAGGAAGAACTGTGAACCTTCATCTGCAATATATGATCCTATGGCACCTGTTGATCCGGATAGATTACTGAAACTGACGGAACACCTAGCACAAATGAAGTATGATCTTGTTCATTAATTTGTTAATTACAGCTTCTTGTTAACAATGTTTTAACATATTGACTTGTGTTTGTCTGTTAGGGGCATCAAATTGGGAAAGACTAAAGACCCTCGTGAGTTCTATAGGGTCATCATTTCCCCGCGAAAGGTGTGGCCAGAGCCAACATATGGATGGCTGGACGAATCTGTAAGTTTTATGGCTGAGTTATTATATGACTTATTATACATTATGGCTGAGTTATAATTTTTCGAAGTAATATAGGACTTGTCATTTATTTCGGCTGAGTTATACTAATAATTTTTATATGTTACGGCTGAGATAGATGTATTATACATTATGACTGAGTTATGCTTTTTTTATTCCAGCATATCAGTGTGTACCTGAGAGTACTCAGACGTAGGTTGATTACAGAACCCTGCCCATATCATACCAACGGCATTGCGTTTATAGATCAGTACTTCACAGCTGCCATGATCCATGATTACCCTCAGTTCAAAATGAGACCTAAGCACTTCAAGTTTAACGGGACCAACTATGAAGCTGTAGCCAGAGGTTTGTATCCGGAAGATCAACAGTCTCGTAAGATGTGGCTGACTGATGTTTGGCATGTGTATTTCGTTGTACAAACCGGAGGTAATCATTGGCGCTGGACGTGGACCTGATTCATGGCCACATTGATTGCTACGATAGCATTGTGGATCCGGAGAAGGAATCACAAATTCGTCAAGCTTGTAGGCCATTTAGGGAAATGATTCCGTACATGCTGAACGATGTATTTCCTCTCCCTGTACGACCTTATAGCTACAAGCAGTTTACTCTCAGATGGAAGAGTCCAAAGAATGTGCCTCAAAACGAGTGTCCCGGAGACTGCGGTGTGTATGCGCTAAAATACATTGAATGTCTCGCGCTTGGTGTTACATTCGATGGCCTCTGTGATGGGAACATTCAGGGTTTACGGGTTAAGATGGGAGCAGATATACTGGCGGAGGAACCTAAATTATACGAGAGATTTATTAAATAAGGAGGCAGACAATATGTAATTCTATGTTTTATTTCTAGGAATGTTTATTAAGAGTCCCTTATATTTAACTCAGCCAGTACGCATTATTAGTACTTCAATTAACAATATAAATCAGCAGTAATGCATTTATGAATCAGCCATTAAGTATTAATAATTGAATGAACATTAGTTAACAATATAACTCAGCCACAATGAATCAATAAATTAGCCATCAAGCATTAGTAGTACATTAGTTAACAATATAACTCAGGTATTTGCTGCCAAAACAAAAGTTAACAAACTTTGGCGCGAAACCATCGGTTAACACATGTAACCTTTCGCATTCCTCTCCGTATTTTCTCTATTTATATCAAATTACCCTCATATTGTTTGTCATTTTCACTATTTCTTTCTGTTACATCTTCTTATTGACATGGAAGTTGTTCCTCAAATCAGAAGTCAGTTTCACGGAGATGTTAAAGCGATCCTATACGCTGCTGATCGTGAGAATCTCCCCCTTCTAAACCCTGGTGGTGGTTTTGGTATCAATGTTGACAAAACCTCTGCCACGTTTAAAGAGTTCGATTTCAAACTATATTGCACCATCCCAAATATCCTAAAAGACAATTGGGTGCATGCGTGGCCGACTTATCGCTTCATTCCATTCTATTATAGGAAACAATGATTTTTAACACTCGCGGTATGCACTGAGATTTCCCTTGATATTAAGAAAACTAAAAACTTATTTTATCTCTTATGAATAATAGTATATTTTTATTTATTTATAAATTATTTATTTAATTATTTGATGTGTAGCGTCAATACACGTGGGATCCGAGACATACTTTTACGGTGTGGATGCAGTTTAACTTGGTAGCTCGAGAAGTATACAGAGAAGAGATTAGAAGCCTCATTTGGAGGCGTAGAAGATACACCTTTGTCGATAAGCCCGACTGGATGGATAAAAAAGTGTGGAAAGATTTCTTGTACCTTTTTTTGGATTTAGGTTGTTGAAAATGAAATTTTATTGTAATGATCTGAAAATAATCATATGTGTTAGTTCACCCATGTACTTTCTCAAATGATTATGAGAAATCAGACATGAAAATAATCACCATGTGATATATACGCAACCTTTCGTATTCTGTGAAAAGGAAATTTGTCTCGTAAACATAATTTACAAACGTAACCTTTCGCCTTCCTCTCCGTTAGTTCTCTATTTATATTAGATTACCCTAACTTTTCATCTCATATTCGGATCTTATTCTCCCTGTCTCATATTGTATCTCATTTTCTCTATTTTTATCTGTGTTACAACTTCTTCTCGACATGGACGTTGTTCCTTCCATCAACAGTCAGTTTGAGAAAGAGGTTGAAGCGGTCCTAAACGCTGCTGGTTGTGAGAATCTTCCCGTTCTAAACCCTGGTAGTGGGTTTAATTTCAATGTTGACAAGACCTATAACACGTATGAAGAGTTCGAGGTCACATTATCTGTCGCCTTCAAGGAGATCCTGAAAAACAATTGGGCGCATGCGTGGCTGACTTATCGTAACATTCCATTCCATTATAAGAAAAAATGGTTTTTCACACTCGCGGTAGGCACCGATATTTCCCTTGATAGTAAGCAAACTAAAAACTTATTTTGACTCTTATGAATCAATATTTTTTTTTCTGTATAACGTAAATACACGTGGTATCCGAGACATACATTAACAGTTTGGAGGCAGTTTAACTTGACGGCTCGACAAGTATACGTAATAGAAATTCAAGATATCAAGTACAAATTGTGTAGTTTGGGCGATAAGCCCGAATGGATGAATATGATAGTGTGGAAAGATTTGTCAGACATGTTTAGTGAATTAGGTTATTTTTATTTTTGACAATTTAAGGGAATGTATCTGAAAATAAACATATGTGTTAGTTCACCCATGTCTTTCCACAAATGACTACTGGTTTATTAAATTAACATTTGTGGTAGTTCACTCAGCCGTAATGCTTTCATAATTAAGCCATTAAACAATATTGGTTTATTAAATTAATTATATCTCAGCCGTTAAAACGATAGTATCGAAATATTTTCTTGCGTGTCTACGTATAATCAGCGAGTTCGGTATGATAACTCAGCCAAACAGCGAATTCATTATGATAGCTCAGCCATAACACGAATTCAATATCATAATGCAGGCAACGATTACGTTTTCAAACGTTGTAGACGGATGCCACATCATCGATAAGGTGAAGGTTCATTGTGGAATTACCAAATTAGACCGCATACGTATAGTTGTGATAACTCAACCACGCCAACAGATTCTCTCAATATAACGTATGTTACTCGATTCCTTCGACTTAAGATAATAACTCAGCCAGACTACGAATTCAATAAATTTTGAATTTTTTCTTTTTATTATTCTGAATTAAATTTTTTTATTTTATTTTATTCTACAACGATGTAATAATTACTCCAGTGCAGTGAGTTTATTATGCGTGTGGACGCTTAATGATCTTGGTGTTGTTGTTCCCCATAAACACGCTTTTCCTGCAAAGAAAATAAAAATTCAAAAAATTCCCCTATTCCCCAAACGAAAACTCGATCCGCTTCACAAATCCCAATAAGAACTTTTGTTCTGTGAAAAATATCGACCAACAGATTCTCTCAATATAACATATGTTAGTCGATTCCTTCGACAAAGGTTAACTCAGCCGTCTCGTTACGATAACTCAGCCAAACGACGAATTCAGTAAATGTGAGTATTTTAAACTTTCATGTACAAACTAAGTTAGAATTGCCATTTCTATGAAGTTTACCTGATAAATATCACTAAGTTACCTCATGTTTGTGCATTTTCAAACCTATCCAGCAAAACGATATAACACATATCCTAACCCTAAACCATAAACCCTTACATTGTCAACCCTTTTGTGCTTTACTTGGACAGCTTCACGAATTGTACTTTCTTTCATGATATTTCCTTGGTAGTGAATGACTGTGCATCTATTGTCAATAGTATAATGAACATGAATATAAGAATTGTATTTAAAAATTTAAAATAAAACTTAATTGATTATTATTTTGAAATAATAACTCAACCGACTTAAGATAATAACTCAGCCACGTAATAACTCTTTTCCCTAAGCGATGAAAATCCTCAGTAATTATAGCGAATAGACTTATAGACTCATGGTGGAAGTTACATATATCTGTACCCATATACACCTTTTCGTGGTAAATAAATGAGTCGCATACAACCTTTCATATCACACTGTTTAACCATATCTCTTACTTCAATTTCCTTTTTTAAACATAAAAAACACCAATGGATTTCTATAGGCTATTTTGCTTTATATGTTATTTTTTCGTATATTGAAAGTTTTATGGACTGTTTTATATCAAAAGTATATATTACGGATGAGTTATAATTCTTTCGGCTGAGTTATAAGACCTTGACGGCTGTTTAATGAAGTAATGTACATGATGAGTTATGAAAATAAATATATTTAATAATTATGTTAAAATAAAAACGTCGCATCCGAATAAAATATAACTAGTTCATTTGACAATGATGTATATGAGAAAATTGAAATCATATTAGAAATATATATTTGTAAAACTTCATTATTGTCAAAATAATAAACCGATTAAATAAAAATTGATTATTACAGTAAATAATAATGAGAATATTGACTAAATTGGAAACACGATTCACGAAAAGGTAATTTATGCACTTCCAAAGTTCTTAATTTTTTCTCTTCCCAAGCGAAGCATCCGAAACGTCGTGTCGTTCTAGAAGCGACGTTTTCGCACTCTACATAATTACTTCTGATTTTTTCTCTCTTTCGTGCACCTAACCCTTTTACAAACCCATTTTCGTTTCAGGCAATACATCAATTGTGGTAAATGGACGCATCCGGTTCCGGTTCTGGTTCGAAGAAAAGAAAGTATGGTGAACATGATGCGAGGGTGGCGATGTTTGAACGAGAAACAAGGTCCAAAGCGATAATCAATATGGTGAAATCAACAATGAGGGAGACAGAAGAAGCACACCGGTTAGATATCATATACCATGAGAAGATAGCGGAACTTTATCTGTTAGAGACGTTGGATAAACGTGGATTAAACCTGAAAGAAGAGATCCGTCTGGCGCGTGAGGAGGTGAAGTTGACGGGTAGAAAGAATGAAGCTTTCAAGGTGACAGAGATGAATTGGGAGAAATTGGGGTATTGATCTGCGGATTACTACTGTGTTAACGCAGATCGAGTTTTTATTGCTTTTTAATTCGGTTGTTGTATTTTGGTACCGTAACAGTAGTAGTACGGCTGAGTTATGATAGGTTCGGCTGACTTATATTACACCCATTCGTGACTGTTTTATTTAAGTATTGTGACTGAGTTATAATTTATTGAAGTAGTCGTAAAACTTTATTAGTGTCGAAATAATAACGCGGTTAAATAAAAAATGACTTTAACATTGAGAATATTAATGAGAATATTGAAAATATTGGAAACACCACATAGGAAATGTAGTATTTTCTCGTTCTCCCGGTGATGCAGTAGTAAGACGATGTTCTATAATGTTTGAAGTCAAAACTACATATTAAGGTTGAGTTACTATGCTTTTAGTTAATATTCAACCTTTTTTTTTTTGCTGATTTACAGTGACAACTCCGTAACTCAGTCGTAACCATTACATATGTTTATACCGCTAAATATGACATTGTTAAATTTTTAAATTTTTTTGTTTAAGTTTCAGATATTTTGCATTATAATGAATTAAAATAATGTAAGAAACGTGATAACTACTGAATTTAATATGCGTGTATACACGTATTGTTGCGTTTTCCCAGGATCAACAGATTCTTTTTTTTTTTGCTGATTTACAGTAACAACTCAGTTGTAACCAGAATATAACTCAGCCATTACGTATGTTTATACCGCTAAATACGACTTCATTAACTTTTAAAATTTGTTTATTTAAGTTTCGGATGTTTTGCATTATTATGAATTAAAATAATGTAAGAAACGTGATAACTACTGAATTTAATATGCGTCTATACACGTATTGTTGAGTTTCCCAAGGATTACTCCAGTGCAGTGAGTTTATTATGCGTGTGGACACTTAATGATCTTGGTGTTGTTGTTCCCTATAAACACGCTTTTCCTGAAAATAAAATAAAAATTCAAAAAATTCCCCTATTCCCCAAACGAAAACTCGATCCGCTTCACAAATCCCAATAAGAACTTTTGTTCTCTGAACAATATCGACCAACAGATTCTCTCAATATAACGCATGTTAGTCGATTCCTTCGACAAAGGTTAACTCAGCCGTCTCGTTACGATAACTCAGGCAAACCACTAATTCAGTAAATGTGAGTATTTTACACTTTCATGTACAAACTAAGTTAGAATTGTCATTTCTATGAAGTTTACCTGATAAATATCACTAAGTTACCTCATGTTTGTGCATTTTCAAACCTATCCAGCAAAACGATATAACACATATCCTAACCCTAAACCATAAACCCTTACATTGTCAAACCCTTTTGTGTTTTACTTGGACAGCTTCACAAATTATACTTTCTTTCATGATATTTCCTTGGTAGTGAATGACTGTACATCTATTGTCAATAGTATAATGAACATGAATATAAGAATTGTATTTAAAAATTAAAAATAAAACTTAATTGATTATTATTTTAGAATAATAACTCAGCCGACTTAAGATAATAACTCAGCCAGACTACTGTTCAAACGTGATAATTACTGAATTGACTATGCGGATAAACACGTAATGATGGATTGTGTTTCCCAATATACACGCTTTTACTGCAAAGAAACGACAAAAATAAATCGACTCATCCCCAAACAAATATTCCTACCCACTCAAAAAAAAAAAAAGTCCCAATTCAAAACCTAAGAAAAAATGCTCTCAATTTCGTCAATTAATTTTTTTGATTTCTCTATTCGTCTCAACTAAAAAATGAGTTCTTGTTCCGAGTCATCAATCGTACTCAGTGACCGTGGATTGCCGTCTAAGTGTGTGTGTGGATTAGGTGTTACGATTTTTACAGCGAAAACTCAAGACAATCCTGGCAGACCGTTCTTCCGTTGCGAAAGTAAGAAAGATGCAAACTCGTGGACAAATAAAAATGATGTAAGTAGATTATTTTGGTTCTTGATATTTATGTGTTATTGTTGTTTTATTCAATCTCGTTTATTTGTTATGAAATAGGGTCACTTATTTAAGTGGGTTGAGGATGCGGTGTATGAAGAGGTTGAAGATGCATTACCAAAACTGGAAATTTTGATAAATGATATCACAAACGTTAAGTCAGAGGTAAGTGCTGTTTTACAAGAACTGCGATATGATGTAAAGTTGAGTAAACGTGAAATCGGCAAGTGCAAAGTGTGGTTGAAAGTGTGCTTTGTCAGGCTTTGTTTTCTGACGATTGACATTGCTTACCTACTAGCTGGTAAAGCAAAGGTAACAAATTCAATGTTGTTTCTTGGCTATTAGTGTTTCAATGTTTGTTAAACTTGTTTACATCGGTTGCAGTTTATGTTTATGTTTAGGGTTTGTTTTAGGTCAATCTTTCTTATGTTTATGTTGTTTCTTAACAAAATGGGTTGTAATTTAAAAAAATATCTCGGCCGTAAAACAGAGTACTCAACCGTGAAAACAGAGTAACTCAGCAACCGTAAAACGGAGCAGAGTAAATCAATAATACCACAAATTATTATGATTTAACTCAGCCTTTCGTTATAATAATTTCCGGTCTGACCTATTGTGAACAAAATAATAACCCGATTAAATAAAAATTGATTATAATATTGAAAATATTTTAATGAGAATAGAGACAAAGTGTTATATACACGATATACATAAAGTATTATAGGCGGTTAAAGCTATTGATTTTCTCTTTTTCCCAAATCGATGCAAATCCTCAGTAATTATAGCGAATAGACTTATAGACTCATGATGGAAGTTACATATATATGTACCCATATACACCTTTTCGTGGTAAATAAATGAGTCGCATACAACCTTTCATATCACACTGCTTAACCATATCTCTTACTTCAATTTTCTTTTTTAAACATAAAAAACACCAATGGATTTCTATAGGCTATTTTGTTTTATATGTTATTTGTTCGTATATTGAAGTTTTATGGACTGTTTTATGTCAAAAGTATATATTACGGATGAGTTATAATTCCTCCGGCTGAGTTATAAGACCTTGACGGCTGTTTATTGAAGTAATGTACATGATGAGTTTATAACGCCCCAACCGCCCCTACCAGTGAGCCCCCATGTCCTCACACTAGGCCCATGGGCCGGCCCACCCCTATCCGACAGTCGGAACGTTAACCGAGAGATTTGAAAGTCATGATATACTGACCCTGCAATCACCACGTGACCATTCCCCGTGTTTTGGCCTCACTCACACGTTACCGCGAATGACTTCCCGGTAGGTCACCCATCCTTTGACTACTCCAGCTCAAGCACGCTTAACTTTGGAGTTCTCTTTGGATGTGCAACCGAAAAGGTAAGTGCACTTTGGTGACATAGATAGCCAAATCAATTGTTTTAACCTCTCCACATATACCAGAAATCGGGATGTTACAATTCACCCCCACTCACAGAGCGCAACGTCCTCGTTGCGCACCACGACAAGTCCCTAAGACGCCTCTCAGGTCAGAACTGGGACGGCTAACCAGCTCTGATACCACTTATAACGCCCCAACCGCCCCTACCGGTGAGTCACCCATCCCTCTATCGGGCTCGTGGGCCCCACCCCTGTCCGACGGTCGGTGCGTTATTCCGGATGGCTCGAAAGTCATGATATACTGTCCCTGCAATCACCACATGACCGTTCCCCGTGTTTTGTCCTCACTCACACGGTACCGCGAATGACTTCCCGGTAGGTCACCCATCCTTCCACTACTCCAGCTCAAACACGCTTAACCCTGGAGTTTTCTCTGGATGTGCAACCGAAAAGGTAAGTGAACTTTGGTGACATAGGTAGCCAAATCAAATCTTTTAACCTCTCCACATATACCAGAAATCGGGATGTTACAATTCACCCCCACTCACAGAGTGCAACGTCCTCGTTGCACACCAAGACCAGTCCCTAAGACGCCTCCCAAGTCGGCACTGGGATGGCTAACCGGCTCTGATACCACTTATAACGCTCCAACCGCCCCTACCGGTGAGTCACCCATCCCTCTATCGGGCTCGTGGGCCCCACCCCTGTCCGACGGTCGGTGTGTTAACCGGGAGGTTTTTAAGTCATGATATACTAACCCTGCAATCACCACGTGACCATTCCCCATGTTTTGGCCTCACTCACACGGTACCGCGAATGACTTCCCGGTAGGTCACCCATCCTTTGACTACTCCAGCTCAAGCACGCTTAACTTTGGAGTTCTCTTTGGATGTGCAACCGAAAAGGTAAGTGCACTTTGGTGACATAGATATCCAAATCAATTGTTTTAACCTCTCCACATATACCAGAAATCGGGATGTTACAATTCACCCCCACTCACAGAGCGCAACGTCCTCGTTGCGCACCACGACAGGTCCCTAAGACGCCTCTCAGGTCAGAACTGGGACGGCTAACCAGCTCTGATACCACTTATAACGCCCCAACCGCCCCTACCGGTGAGTCACCCATCCCTCTATCGGGCTCGTGGGCCCCACCCCTGTCCGACGGTCGGTGCGTTATTCCGGAAGGCTCGAAAGTCATGATATACTGTCCCTGCAATCACCACATGACCGTTCCCCGTGTTTTGTCCTCACTCACACGGTACTGCGAATGACTTCCCGGTAGGTCACCCATCCTTCCACTACTCCAGCTCAAGCACGCTTAACCCTGGAGTTTTCTCTGGATGTGCAACCGAAAAGGTAAGTGCACTTTGGTGACATAGGTAGCCAAATCAAATCTTTTAACCTCTCCACATATACCAGAAATCGGGATGTTACAGAGTTATGAAAATAAATATATTTAATAATTATGTTAAAATAAAAACGTCGCATCCGAATAAAATATAACTAATTCATTTGACGATGATGTATATGAGAAAATTGAAATCATATTAGAAAGATATATTTGTAAAACTTCATTATTGTCAAAATAATAACCCGACTAAATAAAAATTGATTATTACAGTAAATAATAATGAGAATTTTGACTAAATTGGAAACACGATTCACGAAAAGGTAATATATGCACTTCCAAAGTTCTTAATTTTTTCTCTTCCCAAGCGAAGCATCCGAAACGTCGTGTCGTTCTAGAAGCGACTTTTCGCACTCTACATAATTACTTCTAATTTTTTCTCTCTTTCGTGCACCTAACCCTTTTACAAACCCATTTTCGTTTCAGGCAATACATCAACTGTGGTAAATGGACGCATCCGGTTCCGGTTCTGTTTCAAAGAAGAG